>PVIJ01025679.1:0-10288 GCA_004024925.1 Scalopus aquaticus
GGCCGGGGCGGGATGGGCCGGGTCAGTGGGGCCGGGGCGGGATGGGCCGGGGCGGCGGGGCCGGGTCAGTGGGGCCGGGGCGGCCCCGCGAGGCGCGTCCCCCGCGCCGCCCTGCAAGGACGCTGGGGCGGCGGGCCCGCGCGGTGCGCGGACCGGGAACCATCGTGGGCGCCGCGTCGCTCCGCCCAGCGCGTCGGCCTCGGCCGCTGCTCCGCCGCCTGCCGCGCCCGCCCGACGCGCCCGTGCGCCCGGGAAGCGGACTCGGCGGCGCGTGGCCTGGACGTTTGGGCGGCGCTGTGGCTCGCGGAGGGCCCGCGAGGAGCTGGCGGGGCGAGCCTTCGGGCGCGCGGCTGATTGTGGGGCGCCCAGAGGCCTGACAGCAGGTGGGAGAAGGAAATGCCGGGAGAACCGGCCCGGAAGTTTGCTGTGCGGCTGGCCCGGGCGCCTGTGAGGACCCCCGGCCGGGCGCGCTCTCGCCCAGGACACTTGGGCTGGGTGGGGGCGGCCCCCCGTGACTCCGAAGCCCTGCGGTGGGCGTGGGGGGCCGTGGTGCTGGCAGGGAAGAGGCCGCCCTTGGTGAGGGTCAGAATCAGGGGTAAAGTCGTTTTCCCCGGGGTTACTTGTTTTTAAGGTTTATTTATGCACCCAAAAGCTGGGGTGCAGGCCGGAGGTGGGGGGTGAGAGGACTCCCCAGAGACAGAGTGGGGAGCAGCACAGGCGGATCCACTGCAACCTACTGCTGAGGGGGCAGCGGGGAGGCAGGAGGGTCTGCTGCGTCCTGTGGGCAGCTCCCCAGCTGGGATCAGACTCAGGCCGCGGGGGTGACAGCTGAGCCTCAACCCCGAGGGCCCCCTTGGGTCCTCCCTTGGACAGGTTGTGCTGCTGCAGTTTTCGCCCTCGGAAGCCCAGAAGCAGGTTTGGAGGCGGGTTTGGCGTTCTCGGTGCTTAATGGGCGTCTTCACACCCAGACGGGTCTTTTTCGTGGGGCTCTGCAGGCTGCATGGCCGTCGCGGTGCCTTTGCCGTGTCGCCTGTTGCCTCCCGCTGGGGCCCTGGGCTTGAGGGCTGCTGGCAGGTCAGCTGTGGGACCTGTGGGTGGGCGCGATCCCTTTGGGTAGCTGGGACGCCCGTTCATTTTGCTTAAAGATTTACTCTGTTTCTGCAGACAAGAGCCGGGGTGCAGGCCAGAGGTGGGGGGGGTGAGAAGACTCCCCAGAGACAGAGTGGGGAGCAGCACAGGCGGATTGACTGAAACACACTGCTGAGGGGGCAGCGGGGAGACAGGAGAGGTCACTGCGCCCTGTGGGCAGCCCCTGGCCGGGATGGACTCAGGCCTTGGGGGCTGCGACAGCCTCACAGCGCTGGGACTGGCCCTGCCGCTGCCCCCAGGGAGGCCCCTGGACGCCTGTCGGTGCGAGGATAAGTGAGTAATCAGGCTTCGCTTGTGTAAGTTGGTGTTTCAATGGTATTTTGTGAAACCCTTTCTTGGCCTTTCCCAGTTCTTGGAGGTGAGGTTGGCTGGCGGTGGTGTGGAGGGCGCAGGGCACCCCCTAGCGGTGGCAGCGGCAGGTGGGCCGGGTGGGGGGAGGGAAGCACATTGGCAGGAGCCCCTGATGCTGGGCTTGAGTTTGACTAGACTTGGAGGGGCCTCAGAGCGAGGTGCTGGCAGCACCGGCCGCGCGTGTGGAGCCAGAGGGCGGGAAGCGGCCTCCTGGGCGTGCAGCTCACAGGCAGCCGCGTTTGTTTTAGTTGCCTACCTGAGAAAGGTGTGCGTTTCAAAAGCTTGTTTTTTTCAAGATTCATTTACCTGTGCGTACAAGAACTGGGGTGCAGGGGGGTTGAGAGGACTGCCCAGAGACAGAGTGGGGAGCAGAACAGGCGGAGCCACTGAAACCCACTGCTGAGGGGCCAGCGGGAGACAGGAGGGGTCTGCCGGGTCTGCCGTGCCCTGTGGGAATCTCCCTGGCCGGGGATTGAACTGGTGCCGTGGTGGCTGTGGGCAGCTTCCCAGTGCTGAGACTTCACTCCTGCACCCCCCAGGGAGGCCCTTGAAAGCCTATTTTAAGTTTAGGGGAATTAATTTCTGGGGCACAGGGGTTGCATTTTATATCGAAGGGCGGAAGATTTGGTTTTCATCATGTTCTTTACCTTTGTTCCAAAAGCTGTGCCTGGTTCTGCATGGTTCTGGTTTTTGCTTAAAATTGTTGCCTCCCTGGGGGCGCGGGGTTGGGTCTCCGCACGGGAAGTCCCCCCAGCCCCTGGGCCTGAGTGCGCTCCCCAGCCAGGGCTTTGTGTATCAGACACTCCCGGCCTTGGGGGTTTAAGGTCAGCTGCTGGATCGGGTGTCGCGGGGAGGGGCGTGCCCGGGCGGGGAGGGGCGTGCCCGGCGGCCCGGCTCGGTGCTTTCACCATTCTTGCCCTCCCTTCTAGCTCGAGGGTTGGTCTGTCTGGCTGACCCCAGGGCAGGCCTCGCTCTCTGTCCTTTGTCCCAGGCTGCGCCCAGAACAGAGGGCAAGGTGGCTGCTCCTCCAGAGACCTTGTGGAATGAATAGTCAGATCAGGGTTTTCAGAAGCTGGAAAACAATAAGGTCCAATTTCAGTTCACGAGCGCTGGGGTCAGATGCGTCCTCTGCATTGTCCTTTCAGTGAAAGGAAGGCGGTGGTGCCTGAGAGCGCCCGGCGACCGTGGCCGGGCCTCACGTTACCCAGGGAGGGACTTGCTTTCAGGAACCTTTGAGTGCGGCGTCAGGTTAAAAGTGCAATTGTAAGTGGATGGTCTGTGATAAGAGAGGGTGGTCTGTCCCCCCCTTTGAAAATTTGTTTATTAATGCATACAAAAACTGGGGTGTGGGCCGGAGGTGCGGAGGTGAGAGGACCCACCAGCGACAGAGCGGGGAGCAGAACAGGCGGAGCCACTGAAACACACTGCTGAGGGGGCAGCGGGGAGGCAGGAGGGTCTGCCGCGCCCTGGCGGGGAGCTTCCAGGGCTGAGACTGACCCCGCGCTGGGAGGCTGCCCCTGCTGGGGTTTAAACTAAGGACAAGGGAACGTGTTCAGTGGCCCTGAGACCACTCAGACTGTCGAATGACCAGCAGGGCGGGTGGCAGCGAAGACTTTGGGGGAGGGGTTTCTCCTTTAGCGCTGTCTTCGGCCTTGAGTCTCTTGGCCAGAGGGGCGAGGTGTTTCCGTAGCCTGCCCCAGGTTCTCCGACGGCGCCTGGGAAAGGGCCGGGGCGGTGCGTGCCGCCGCCGTGTCAGGCACTGGCCGGGATGCCAGAAACCTCCTGTGAAACGCCGTCAGGTGAGAACTGACCCTGGAGCGGCCGGCTGAACCGCGCACGGACCCGGTGCCGGAGCCAGCCGCCCTGGCGCCGCAGCCGCAGGGTGTTTATATCCGAGCGGCAGGCCGGCCTCCCCCGCAGAGGCTGCGCTGTCCCCTTCTGGGCACCCACTGCAGGCCCCTCCCTGTTGCCCCCCCCCCAGGGCTCTTTTCTGTCTGCAGCGGCCCCAGGGGCCCCTCGGTGGTGGGGTTCGCTGCTTCCCCCCGGGGGCGGGGGCGTTTGGGGGGTGGGGGGAGGAAGGCCTGGGGCCGCCTGGGTGTTTCCCGGGTAGGCCTGTGCGGGGCGGCAGAGGCAGGTCTCAGACCTCAGACGCGCATGACCCGGGCGGCGGCGCCGGACGGCCTTGGGGTTCTCCTGGGGCGTGGGGCTCTGGGAGGGGCGCCGGGATGCACAGCCCTGGGCACGGGGCCGGCCTTCATGGGAGGAGCGTCCTGGGTGCCGCTGGTCGAGGGGAGCCCGGGTGGCCGCGGGGCTCTGGTGCCGGGCCCCAGGGCTGCCTTGGCGCCCGCCCGTCGGCGCCCAGAGGGCCGCCGCCTCCCGCTGCAGAGCAGCTGCTCCGCCCGCCACTGCTTGGTCAGAATCCTGCTGCCGGCAGGGGGCGCTCTGGCTGGGGGTGGGGGGCTGGACCTGGCCCCTTGGGCCGCGGTCAGCAGCGTGGACCAGGAGTCGGCCGCTTCTGGCCCGGGGCCTGACTGGCCAACCCGCCCTCGTGGGTGGCCAGAGGTGGGCGCGGGAGGCCGGGGCTCCGGCTGCGTGGGGGTGAGTCGGGGTCCCTTCCGGTGGCCTTGGTGTCCCCAAACAGGCAGGTGCTGGCCCCTCCCCCTCGCCAGAGGGACCCTGGGTCTCGGCACCAGCCGGGCAGCGGCAGCGATGGGGCCGGGCTGACGAGTGCACTTTCCTCTGCTGCGGGGAGGGGCGCGGGGCCTCAGACGGCGCCTTGTCCCAAGTCCTCCTGCCCGGCAGGAGCCTCTGAGTCGGTGCTCGGGCCTGCCGGGGCCTGGGCCCCACCCTCGTGCCTGGCCTCCCGCGGCGTGTCCACCTCGGTGATGCGTCCCGTGTTCTCTCAAAGGGGCTCTCGAGACGCGCCGGCTGGCGGGGCATCTGCGTTCGGGGGCCTTCTGCGCGTCCCGCGTGTTTCCTGTCTCCACGGTCCGTTCTGAGGCTGCGCCCACGTGGAGGCCAGGAAGATGCGCTGCTGCCCAGGGCGCTCCACCTGGCGGCTTGTCCCCAACTTCCCCGCAGCCCGGGCCGCGAGGGGCGGAGGCACACCGCAGATGGGGCCCGCGGTGGCCAGCGGCAGGGGACAGCGCGGCTGAACTGCGGGCAGTCGGGGGCGCGCCGGGCCCGAGCTGGGAGTGCGTGAGCTGTTGCAGGGGCCTGTGGTTAGAGCCTCGCCCTGCCCCGGCTGCACAGCCTCTGCTGGCGCCCTGAGGCCGGACGGTGCCGGGTCCCGCCCGCGGCTCACGCTGGGGAGAGGCGTTTGCTGACCACACTGGAACGTGTGCGGGCTGAGGCCGAGTGCGCCTGGGGCGGGGCATGGGCCCCGGCGTGGGGGGCGCGCTCTGCAGTCGGCGGCTCCTGCGGGGCAAGCTTGTGACCTCTGCCTCGGGGACTGGAGCGGCCAGTGCTGTGGCTCCCAGGCCTGCGGCTGACCCAGCGCCCGGGGTAACGCCGGCGTCCCGAGTTGGGTGCGTGCGTGCGGGGCGGGGCGCTGGGAAGGGCCGCCCACCGCATCGGGGGCAGGCGCCCCAGGTTCTGAGCCAGGGGCCGAGCGGCCTGACCTGTCTGGGGCAGCCCCGCGGAGGCCACACCGCCTGCCGCGTTAGGTCGGGTCGCGCCTGCGTGCCCCGGGAGCGCTGTGAACACACGTGTGGGTGTGCGCGGTGGTCTCTGCCTGTGCTGGCACTGCGTGCGCCCCGCGGCCGCCTGGCCCGGCCTTCACAGGCCCTGGCTCTGAGGCGTCTCTGTCGGTTGCCTGGGGTCAGGCCACAGCAGCTTCCCGTGCTGAGACTTAACCCCTGCTCTCCCAGGGAGGCCCCTGGCCATATTTTAAGTGGTCTCTTTTGTTCCTGACTCTCTCCAGCGTGAGCAACGGATAGCCGGGGCTGGTCTGCCTGTTTCTGGGGGTGCCGGCATGAAGCCGACCCCGCAGGTTTCCCAGAGAGTCTGAGGCCTCAACCCGCGGGGTCTCAAGCTGCACCCCTGGGGCCCCGCAGAGGCCCACGCGATGCTCCAGCGCCCTGTGCAGGCTGCGCCTCAGCCGGGGGCGGCCGGCCCCTTGGGGCACACAGACTGAGTCCCCCGGCCGCACTCCCACGGGGTCTGCACCGCCCCTCCCCGTGGGGCCCGGGCCCTGTGGCGATGGCAGCGGCCTTGGGGATCGGCCCGCACGGCCTGGGGTATCTGCCGTGGGGGGGTCTCTCCGCACCCCGACCTCTCCTGCCGCACTTGTGCCAGCTCGTGGGCGCTGCGCCTGTGAGGCTGCCTTTGCCAGCCCAGACCCCGGCAGCGCTCGCCCCCAGGCCATGGCTCCCGTGCGTCCTGCCCGCCTGCTGCGGGCGCTGGGGCCAGAGCGCAGGCCCCTCGGCCGGCGTCGCCCTCGCGGAGGCTGACCTGGCTCCGCGGCCCGGACTGGAGACAGGGAAGGGGCGCGAGCGGGCGCCGGGCCGACAGGGTGTCGGGCCTGGGGGGCCTGGAGGCCTGGGGGGCCTGGAGGCGGGAGCCCTGCCCTGGCCGAGGCGATGTTGGGGAGCGGGCTCCCGTCCCAGCTTCCCTGTCACCTGAGGGCTGGCGAAGCGGCCGAGGGAGCCCAGCCGCTGCCCGGCTTTGACTTCCCCCAGCCGGCTCCTCGCCGCCCTGGGGCGGCTGCGTCCCTGAGACCCGCCTGGGGGCCTCGCCCCAGAGCGGCCGGTGTGGGGTCTCCCGGGCGGCGAGTGGGGTGTCTGGGCCGGGCCAGCTGGGAAAGAACCTGCAGGTGGGAAGGGCCATCAGCCCTGAGGGCGCGGAAGGGAGCTGGGGCTCCTGCCATGGTGCGCCCTTGGGGGCTGGCTGCTTCTCGAGGGGCGTTGGCCACAGGGGGCGGCTGTGCGTGAGCCCTGCCTGCCTTCAGGCAGCACTGTGGGGCCTGGGCCCCGCTCCCCGAGGGGCCTCTGCCGCGGCCTCGCTGGGGCGCCGCACCGCTGGCCTGTACCCTGCCCTTCGCTGCCTGCCTGGGGCCTGGACAGGCCCTACTGGGCTCTCCCGGGCTCCCGCTGGGTGTCCGTGGCCTGCAGTCTTGCCCAGCGCCTGGCCGGAGTGCGCCGGGGGAGGGGGCTGGGCAGCCCAGGAGCAGGAGCCCCCGCAGGCCGGTCAGCGGCGCTCAAGCGGCAGCGGTCCCGCCGGCGGTCACCTGTCGGTTTTATTTAGTCCAGGCTATTATTAGGCGCGCTCGGAGCCGCGAGTGCGGAGTGGGAAGGGCAGGAGGGCACGAGTCTTGGCGTCGGTTCCTGGGCAGGCCCCAGCCTGACGGCTAGCGGTGGTGCTGAGGTGAGCCGCCCACCCCCGCTTGGCATTCTCCGGCCGGCGGCCGCTGACCGTGACTTGTCATTGCAGGACGCCGCAGCCTGTTAACATGGTGGACTACTACGAAGTCCTGGGCGTGCAGAGACAGGCCTCGCCCGAGGACATCAAGAAGGCGTAAGTCACCGCGTCCGGGCGGGCGTGAGCGCTGGACGGAGGAGCCCGCGAGCCGCAGGCCGCCTGCCTGCCGTGGACCCGGCTGGGCAGGCCGCTCGCTCTCCTGGGCCGCGTCGCCTTGGGCAGGGCCGCGGCCGCGGGCGCCTCTGCCGGCTTCGTTTGGGCACCCCCCACGGCCTGCCCTTGGCCGGGCCAGTCTGGGCCACGGGTGGCCCCGCAGGTGAGCGGTCCGCGTCGCTCGTTGTGTGTGGCCTTGCCGGGAGGCCCTGCCGGGCTGTCCAGCCAGCGCCCACCGAGCACAGCTGGGGCGCGGGCAGACCGCAGGTGGGAAGAGGGCGCGGGAGGGGGCCTCCTGGGGCACGGCCTGCTCTGCGTGACCAGGCCGGCGAGGACGTGCCTCTCAGCTCGCCAGCGGCAGCTGGGGCCACGCGCAGCATCCACGGCCGGGCAGGGCGCCGGGACCACGGGCCGTGGCCCTGTTCTGGAATCAGGCCCGGGCGGGCCTCCCGGCCGCGGTGTCTCCAGGCAGCCTGGAAACGGGCTCAGCTGTGCCGACCCCTAAAGCTGCCCCCGTCCGCTCTGCGACTCCCGGGCTCCCCGCGGGGCTCCGTCCTGCTCCCCGGTCAGAGGCTGAGCGCAGCCTGCAGCTGGGCCGCGGCCCACAGCCCTCCTCTCTCCAAGGTACCGGAAGCTCGCGCTGAAGTGGCACCCGGATAAGAACCCCGAGAACAAGGAGGAAGCGGAGAGGAAGTTCAAGCAGGTCGCGGAGGCCTACGAGGTGCTGTCGGACGGTGCGTCCCGCCGCGGCGCTGGGCGTGAGCAGGCTGCCCTGCGGGGGTCCCCTCGGGGACGGGGCCCTGTGGACGGTGCCTGGACCCGCTGTCCTGCTCAGTGGCTGGCGAGTGGGTGGACGTTGGCCCTGGGAGGGACGTGCTGGGTGTCAGAACGCAGGCGGGCCTGGGTGGGCGGCAGCAGGAGGGCCCGCGGGGCTGGGGGCAGTGGCGGCTGCCCGGTGAGGAGGAGCTGGGCATGTGGTCCCGGCGGCGAGAAAGGGGGGAGCTTTGTGAGAAGTTGGAAAACCAGCGCCCTGGCGGGCTGCAGGGTGCGGGTATGGTCAGGCTGACGGGGGGCGGCGCTCTGGATCCGGGTGCACGCCGGCGACTGCCCGCTGCAGAACCGCCCCCACTCTGGCGCGGCGTCCCCGTCTTGGGCCGTGGCCAGGTCCTAGCTGGACTGGTCCCCGTGCTGTGTCCGCTGGACCGGCACGCCGGCTCTGGACGGCGCAGACCCACATGGGGCGCGGAGACCGGGCAGCGCCCCGCACCCCGAATGGGGTTCCCTCCCGCGGCTTCTGAGTGCTGTGCAGGTTCTGGCTCCGCTGGCCCCGTCGGGCTGCTGGGGTCCTGCCAGGCGCCTGCCCCAGGGGTCACCCGTCTGAGTGCCCAGCGCAGCGCTGGCCTGGGGGTGCTGGGACAGCGGCGAGGACGCAGGCGCCCCGGCCGGGGCCACGGTCTGCAGGGCGGCACCCGCTGGCTGCAGGGCCGGCCTGCGGGGACGTCGGGTGGGTGCGGGCGCCTCGTGCCGTGGACACCCCGGTGTGGACGCGCCCTGAGGCCGTGAGGGAGCGGAGAGGTGTCTCCCCCCCACCCCTGAAGGGACGGCGGGCACCTCGCCCCGTGTGTGGACAGCGGGCTGGTTCTTGGACTGACAGCTTGGGGAGGGCCTGAGTTTTCGGGGGAAGAACTTGGTCTTTTCTGAGTTTTTTTTTCTGTTTGTAGCGAAGAAACGGGACATCTATGACAAATACGGCAAGGAGGGCCTGAACGGTGGCGGAGGAGGTGTGTGGCGTTGCCCCGGGGTGGGGTTGCGGCCCTGGCGGGGGGTGGCAGTTGGTACCTTGGAGGAGCTGGCGAGACGGGCGAGTTCTTGGTGCTGTGCCCGCTGTAGTGGGCACGGCCTTCCTGCCGTTGCCCTGTGCCCACGGCCAGTCTTTTTCCCCTGCCGCACGCACGTCCGGGGCTGGAGCAGCAGGCCAGGCCCAGGAGACGCGAACTGGCAGCGCTCGCGGTATCCCTGGGCGCGAGGCCTCTCCTGCCGGCCCCACGGTGGGCCTGGGTGGCGCCGGCCTGCCCCGACCTCGGGTCGTGCGGTGACTGCACGTGGCCCCTACGCTCCCAGGGCCAGGCAGCGCGGGCTGCCAAGGGGTCCCCGCCGGCAGCAGGCTGGGAGCGCCCGCCTTCGGTTTCCGTCAGGTTCCAACTGAAAAGTCAAAAAATCATTTTTGATTTTAGACGCTTGCGTCTCCAAAGGTTTTTTAGGTCAGGGTCACGTGAGGCGCCGGTCAGACAGCCGCTGGGACGCTGCCACTCGGGGCTAACCGCACACTCCCTTGCCCTGTAGGTGGAAGCCACTTCGACAACCCGTTTGAGTTCGGCTTCACATTCCGCAACCCAGATGACGTTTTCAGGGAATTTTTTGGCGGAAGGGACCCGTTTTCATTCGACTTCTTCGGTGAGTGCGTTGCTGCCCACGCGCAGCGCGGACACTGGGCCTTGAGCGGCGTGGCCCACCGGCCATGGGGAACCTCCGCCCGGCCCCTCCGCGGGAGACGGCGGCCGTGGGGTCTGAGACGGGTTCTGGTGAAGACAGACCCGGCGGTGCTGGGTGCGGCTGTCTGTCCTCAGAGGGTGTCGCACCGCTGGCCTGTGCCCTGCTGGCTGCTGCATGGTGGCCGGAGTGACTGTGCAGGGCGGGCCCTGCGGGTCCCTGGGGTGCCAAGTGGTGATTGCAGTCGGCCGGTCCGTCCCGTGGCTCGTGGGGGGACACGCCCCGCGTTGGCCTCCCTTGCTAAAGAGACCACCCGAGACCACTGCAGCCCCTGGGGGAAGAAGGAGCAACTTTGGCTGCAAACTCTGGCCCCCGGGGCGTGAAGAGGACACTCGCCCCACGCCGGTAGGTGCAGGGCGGCCGCGCCGGGGAGAGAGAAGCTCAGGGCTGGGCCACGAGGCTTGAACTGCGCCTCCACCGTGGATGGGACTGCTGGGGTCGTCGGCTGTCCCTGCCGGGGCCCTGGAGGCCGCCTGTGGTCTTGTGGGGGTCTGCGCTTCATCTGCTGTGCGCGTCACTGGTGCAGGGAGGGCTGTGGGGGCTCATGTCCCCGCCCGAGGGACGAGCCGCTGCGTCTCCGCACAGCTTCAGCCCAGCTGCGAGGTTGTTGTCGGGGAGCGGGGCGGGTGGGTGAGGCGCGGTGCTGCCGCCGGGACTGAGCCCGAGC
>PVIJ01025680.1:0-10276 GCA_004024925.1 Scalopus aquaticus
GATTAAGGAAACTAAGACTGCTCAAATTACTCAATTTTTAAATTTACCTTTTGCCCAAAGTTTATGACAAAATACACACTAAATGTTTAATTACTATGCTTAGACACCTGGAGTCTTTCCAGATATTTTTTTATTTGTGCATTTTTTACTGAGGTAACATTGACCTGCAATACTATATGTGATCTCAAGGTATAGGTGAATTAAAAAAAAAAGTGCCTATATTTCCAAATGATGTTAATATTGCATTTATATATTTTTAAATATGTTTGGATTTACAAAGCCCAGCTGGCACTGCCTTAGCAGACTACATCTAATAGGAATAGGTGCCCCTAAGGTGAAGGGAAATTTCTGTTGATGGTGTCTGGTTGCTATACCCAGCTGGGAATTTTTGAATGACAGATAGTTGATATAAAATTTTCTTTATATGTTTCACTACTGACTGACTTTCTCTTTTAGAGCAGAGACTATGGTTTTCATAATAGTCATCTCTTTATTTCCTACATCTAAACAGTATTATTGCCCAAAAGAAGGTCAATGAATGTTGAATAGAGAATGAATGAACACTATCACTTTTTAAATGTAACGAGATTAATAATAATTATATTTACCAATGGAATTTGAATATTTTTATAGCATTTACCATGGTGGCAAGCACTTGTAATTGAGCGAAACAGAATCTGATAACTACATTAATCATTTTATTATAATTTTGCCCCAAAGAAATTGCAGGCTATAGCTAAATAACAAGCCTACTATGTTAATTTGATGTATAAGAACACTTAAAAATCAGTGTTCAGGCATCATAGACTTAATTCTTTGACTTTTATGAAAATGTGAAACTTGTAAGACTTTAAATGTAATGCCAAAAAATAGAGTGATAGGTCCTCAATGTCCCTTTAAAGGTGTAAACAACCAATATTTCTGGCAATGGATTTCCATCAAGAACTTGAATTCACTGAGTTAGTGCAGCTTGCGTAGAAATCCCGCTTGGTGTGAAATGCACTGCTTGAGGCCTTCTGAGCCCAAACACGGTTATCTCACAGGTTCAAAATCTCAAAACACCGAAGTGAAACGAAGGTAAATGTTACTAAGTTTGAACTGCAAATTCAGCTGGTGGTAAATCTTTTTCCTAGGTAGTGAATTGAAAGGGTTGTGCTTTTTGTCAAGTCATCCAGCTTGGAGGCAAAACAACTTAGGAAGCAGTTTAGCAATAGAGGCTTTATACAAAGGAAGAGAATCTTAAAGGCTAGCAGTGAGACACACGTATCTGTTACTTAATTTTAGCTGAGAAATGACATACGTTTTAGTTTTTCTTCTAGAACTTGAATTCACTGAGTTAGTGAGGTTGCCCAGAAATTCAACTTGGTGCAAAATGCATTGCTTGAGGTGTTATGAGCACAGACAAGGTTTTCTAACAGGTTCAAAATATCAAAACCCCGAAATGAAACACAGGTAATGTTACTAAGTTTGAACTGCAAATTCAGGAGGTGGTAAATCTTTTTTCCAGGTAGTGAATTGAAAGTGTTTGTGCTTTTTGCCAAGTCATCCAGCGTGGAGCCAAAGCAACCTAAGAAGCATTTTAGCATTGAGGCTTTATACACAGAAAGAGAATCTTAAAGGCTAGCAGTGATACACACGTATATGTCACTTATTTATTACTGATAAATGTCATAGTTGTCAGTTTTTCATCTAGACCTTGAATTCACTGAGTTAGTGCGGTTTGCATAGAAATCCCGCTTGGTGCAAAATGCTTGAGGCGGTCTGAGCTCAGACACGGTTTTCTCACTGGTTCAAAATCTCAAAACCCCAAAGTGAAACACAGGTAAATGTTACTTAGTTTGAAGTGCAATTTCAGCCGGTGGTAAATCTTTTTCCTAGGTAGTGAATTGAAATTGTTTGTGCTTTTTGCCAAGTCTCTAGCTTGGATCAAAAGCACAATAGGAAGCAGTTTAGCAATAGAGTCTTTATACACAGAAAGAGAAACTTAAAGCCAATCAGTGAGACACACATATATGTTACTTAGTTTTAGCTGATAAATTACATAGTTTTCAGTTTTTCTTCTAGAGCTTGATTTCATGGAGTTAGAACAGTTTGCCTAGAAATCCCGCTTGGTGCGAAATGCATTGCTTGAGGCGATATGAGCTCAGACACAGTTTTGTCACGGGTTCAAACTCTCAAAACCCCGAAGTGAAACACAGGTAAATGTTACTTAGTTTGAACTGCAAATGTAGCTGGTGGTAAATCTTTTTCCTAGGTCGTGAATTGAAAGTATTTGTGCTTTTCGCCAAGTACAAGAGCTTGGAGCCAAAGCAACCTTGGAAGCCTTTTCGCTATAGAGGCTTTATACACAGAAAGAGAATCTTAGAGGCTAGCAGTGAAACGCATGTATATGTTACTAAGTTTTAGTTCATAAATGACATAGTATTCAGTTTTTCTTCTAGACCTTGAATTCACTGAGTTAGAAAGGTTTGCCTAGATCCCGCCTGTTGTCAAATGCACTGCTTGAGGCTTTCTGAGCACACACACGGTTTTCTCACGGGTTCAAAATCTCAAAACACCGAAGTGAAACGAAGGTAAATATTACTTAGTTTGAACTGCAAATTCAGCTGGTGGTAAATCTTTTTCCTAGGTAGTGAATTGAAAGTGTTTGTGCTTTTCCGCAAGTCATCCATTGCGGAGCCAAAGCACCCTAGGAAGCATTTTAGCAATAGAGGCTTTATACACAGAAAGAGGATCTTAAAGGCAAGCAGTGAGACACACGTATATGTTGCTTAATTTTAGCTTATAAATGACATAGTTTTCAGTTTTTTCTTCTAGATCTTGAATTCACTGAGTTAGTGCGGTTTGCATAGAAATCCCGACTGTTGCAAATTGCACTGCTTGATGCCTTGTGAGTACAGACCCGGTTTTCAAACTGGTTCAAAAATCTCAAAACCCCGAAGTGAAACACAGGTAAATGTTACTTAGCTTGAACTGCAAATGCAGCTGGTGGTAAATCCTTTTCCTAAGTAGTGAATTGAAAGTGTTTGTGCATTTTGGCAAGTCATCCAGCTTGGAGCAAAAGCACCCTAGGAAGCATTTAGCAATAGAGTCTTTATACACAGAAAGAGAATTTAAAGGAAGCAGTGAGACACACGTATATGTTACTTCGTTATAGCTGAGAAATGACATAGTTTTCAGTTTTTCTTCTAGAGCTTGATTTCAGGGAGTTAGTGCGGTATGCCTAGAAAACCCGCTTGGTGCGAAATACACCGCTTGTGTCGATCTGAGCACAGACTCGGTTTTCTCACAGGTTCAAAATCTCAAAACCCTGAAGTGGAACAAAGGGAAATGTTAATTAGTTTGAATGCAAATTCAGCGGGTGATAAATTGTTTTCGTAGGTAGTGAATTGAAAGGTTTGTGCTTTTTGCCAAGTAATCTAGCTTGGAGCCAAAGCACAATCAGAAGCAGTTTAGCAATAGAGGCTTTATACACAGAAAGAGAATCTTAAAGGCTAGCAGTGAGACACACTATACGTTACTTATTTTTGCCTGATAAATGACATATGTTTCAGTTTTTCTTCGAGAGCTTGAATTCACTGAGTTAAAAAGGTTTGCCTAGAAATCCCTCTTGGAGCGAAATGCACTGCTTGAGGCATTCTGAGCACAGAAAGAGTTTTCTCACAGGTTCAAAATCTCAAAACGCCGAAACGAAATACAGGTAAAAGTCATTTAGTTTGAACTGCAATTTCAGCTGGTGTTAAATCTTTTTCCTAGGTGGCGAATTGAAAGTGTTTGTGCTTTTGCCAAGTCTCTAGCTTCGAGCACAAGCACAATAGGTAGCATTTTAGCAACAGAGGTTTATGCACAGAAAGAGAATCTTAAAGGCTAGCAGTGAGACACACGTCTATGTTATTTAATTTTTCCTAACAAATGACTTCGTTATCAGTTTTTCACTAGACCTTGAATTCCCTGAGTTAGTTCGATTTCCATGGAAATCCCGCTTAGTGAGAAATGGACTGCTAGAGGCCTTCTGAGCACAGACACGGTTGTATCACCCGTGTCAAAATCTCAAAACCCTGAAGTGAAACACAAGTAAATGTTACTAAGTTTGAACTGCAATGCAGCTGGTGGTAAATCGTTCTAATAGGTAGCGAACTGAAAGTGTTTGTGCTTTTTGCCAAGTCATCCAGCGTGGAGCCAAAGCAACCTAAGAAGCATTTTACCATTGAGGCTTTATACACAGAAAGAGAATGTTAAAGGCTAGCAGTGAGACACATGTATATATCACTTATTTATTACTGATAAATGTCATAGTTGTCAGTTTTTCATCTAGACCTTGCACTCACTGAGTTAGTGTGGTTTGCATAGAAATCCCTCTTGGTGCGACAGGCACTGCTTGAGGCAGTCTGAGGTCAGACACGGTTTTTCACTGGTTCAAAATCTCAAAACCCCAAAGTGAAACACAGGTAAATGTTACTTAATTAGAACTGCGTATGCAGCTGGTGGTAAATCATTTTCCTAGGTAGTGAATTGAAAGTGTGCTTTTTACCAACTCATCCAGCTTGGAGCCAAAGCAAAATAGGAAGCAGTTTAGCAATAGGGTCTTTATACACGGAAAGAGAATCTTAAAGCCTATCAGTGAGACACATGTATATGTTACTTAGTTTTAGCTGATAAATTACATAGTTTTCAGTTTTTCTTCTAGAGCTTGATTTCACGGAGTTAGAACAGTTTGCTTAGAAATCCTGCTTGGTGCAAAATGCATTGCTTGAGGCGATCTGAGCTCAGACACAGTTTTGTCACAGCTTCAAACTCTCAAAACCCTGAAGTGAAACACAGGTAAATGTTACTAAGTTTGAACTGCAATGCAGCTGGTTGTAAATCGTTCTCCTAGGTAGCGAACTGAAAATGTTTGTGCTTTTTGCCAAGTCTTCCAGCGTGGAGCCAAAGCAACCTAAGAAGCATGTTAGCATTGAGGCTTTATACACAGAAAGAGAATCTTAAAGGCTAGCAGTGAGACACACGTATATATCACTTATTTATTACTGATAAATGTCATAGTTGTCAGTTTTTCATCTAGACCTTGAACTCACTGAGTTAGTGCGGTTTGCATAGAAATCCCGCTTGCTGCGAAATACACTGCTTGAGGCGTTCTGAGCTCAGACACCGTTTTCTCACTGGTCCAAAATCTCAAAACACCGAAGTGAAACACAGGTTAATGTTTCTTAGAACTGCAAATGCAGCTGGTGGTAAATCTTTTTCCTAGGTAGTGAATTGAAAGTGTTCTTTTTGCCAAGTCATTCAGCTTCGAGCCCAAGCACAATAGGAAGCAGTTTAGCAATAGAGTCTTTATACACAGAAAGAGAATCTTAAAGCCTATCAGTGAGACACATGTATATGTTACTTAGTTTTAGCTGATAAATTACATTGTTTTAAGTTTTTCTTCTAGATCTTGATATCACAGAATTAGAAACGTTTGCCTAAAAATACCGCTTGGTGCGAATTGCATTGCTTGAGGCGACTGAGCTCAGACACGTTTTCTCACAGGTTCCAACTCTCAAAACCCTGAAGTGAAACACACGTAAATGTTACTAAGTTTGAACTGCAAATGCAGCTGGTGGTAAATCTTTTTCTTAAGCAGTGAATTGAAAGTGTGCTTTTTGCCAAGTCATCCAGCTACGAGCCCAAGCAAAATAGGTAGCATTTTAGCAGCAGAGGTTTATAGACAGAAAGAGAATCTTAAAGGCTAGCAGTGAGACACACGTATATATCACTTATTTATTACTGATAAATGTCATAGTTGTCAGTTTTTCATCTAGACCTTGAACTCACTGAGTTAGTGCGGTGTGCATAGAAATCCCGCTTGGTGCGAAAGACACTGCTGTAGGCGGTCTGAGGTCAGACACGGTTTTTCACTGGTTCAAAATTTTAAAACATCGACGTGAAACACAGGTAAATGTTACTTAGTTTGAACTGCAAATGCAACTTTTGGTAAATCATTTTCCTAGGTAGTGAATTGAAAGTGTGCTTTTTACCAACTCATCCAGCTTGGAGCCAAAGCAAAATAGGAAGCAGTTTAGCAATAGAGTCTTTATACACGGAAAGAGAATCTTAAAGCCTATTAGTGCGACACATGTACATGTTACCTAGTTTTTGCTGATAAATTACATGGTTTTCAGATTTTCTTCTAGAGCTTGATTTCACGGAGTTAGAACAGTTTCCTTAGAAATCCTGCTTGGTGCGAAATGCATTGCTTGAGGCGATCTGAGCTCAGACAGTTTTGTCACAGCTTCAAACTCTCAAAACCCTCAAGTGAAACACAGGTAAATGTTACTAAGTTTGAACTGCAAATGCAGCTGATGGTAAATCTTTTTCCTAGGTAGCGAATTGAAAGTGATGGTGCTTTTTGCCAAGTAATCCAGCGTGGAGCCAAAGCAACCAAAGAAGCATTTTAGCATTGAGGTTTTAAACACAGAAAGAGAATCTTAAAGGCTAGCAGTAAGACACACGTATATGTCACTTATTTATAACATAAATGTCATAGTTGTCAGTTTTTCATCTAGACCTTGAAATCACTGAGGTAATGCGGTTTGCATCGAAATCCCGCTTGGTGCGAAATGCACTACTTGAGGCGTTCTGCGCTCAGACACGGTTTTCACACAGGTTCAAAGTCTCAAAACCCCGAAGTGAAACACAGGTAAATGTTACTTAGTTAGAACTGCAGATGCAGCTGGTGGTAAATCTTTTTCCTAGGTGGTGAATTGAAAGTGTGCTTTTTGCCAATTCATCCAGCTTCGAGCCCAAGCACAATAGAAAGCAGTTTAGCAATAGAGTCTTTATACACAGAAAGAGAATCTTAATGCCTCTCAGTGCGACACACGTACATGTTACTTAGTTTTACTGTTAAATTACATAGTTTTCAGTTTTTCTTCTAGAGCTTGATTTCATGGAGTTAGACCAGTTTGCCTAGAAATCCCGCTTGGTGAGAAATGCATTGCTTGAGGCGATCTGAGTTCAGACACAGTTTTCTCACAGGTTCAAACTTTCAAAACCCTGCAGTGAAACACTGGTACATGTTACTGAGTTTGAACTGCAATGCAGCTGGTGGTAAATCTATTTCCCAGTAGCGAATTGAAAGTGTTATGTGCCTTTGTCCAATTCATCCAGCGTGGAGCCAAAGCAACCTAAGAAGATTGTTAGCATTGAGGCTTTATACACAGAAAGAGAATCTTAAAGGCCAGCAGTGAGACACACATTTATGTTATTTATTTATTACTGATAAATGTCATAGTTGTCAAATTTTCATCTAGACCTTGAACTCACTGAGTTAGTGCGGTGTGCATAGAAATCCCGCTTGGTGCGAAATGCACTGCTTGAGGCGGGATGAGGTCAGTCACGGTTTTTCACTGGTTCAAAATCTCAAAATCCCGAAGTGAAACACAGGTAAATGTTACTTAATTAGAACTGCAAATGCAGCTGGTGGTAAATCATTTTGCTGGGTAGTGAATTGAAAGTGTGCTTTTTACCAACTCATTCAGCTTGGAGTCAAAGCACAATTGGAAGCAGTTTAGCTATAGAGTCTTTATACACGGATAGAGAATCTTGAAGCCTATCAGTGACACTCAAGTAAATGATACTTAGTTTTAGCTGATAAATTACATAGTTTTCAGTTTTTCTTCTAGAGCTTGATTTCACGGAGTTAGAACAGTTTGCCTAGAAATCCCGATTGGTGCCAAATGCATTGCTTGAGGCGATATGAGCTCAGACACAGTGTTCGCACAGGTTCAAACTCTCAAAACCCTGAAGTGAAACACAGGTAAATGTTACTAAGTTTGAACTGCAAATACAGCTGGTGGTAAATCTTTTTCTTAGGTAGTGAATTGAAAGTGTGCTTTTTGCCAAGTCATCCAGGTACGAGCCCAAGCACAATAGGTAGCATTTTAGCAACAGAGGTTTATACACAGAAAGAGAATCTTAAAGGCTAGCAGTGAGACACACGTATATGTCACTTATTTATTACTGATAAATGTCATAGTTGTCAGTTTTTCATCTAGACATTGAACTCACTGAGTTAGTGCGGTTTGCATAGAAATCCCGCTTGGTGCGAAATGCTCTTCTTGAGGCGTTCTGCGCTCGGACACGGTTTTCACACTGGTTCAAAGTCTCAAAACCCCGAAGTGAAACACACGTAAATGTTACTTAGTTAGAACTGCAAATGTAGCTGTTGGTAAATCATTTTCCTAGGTAGTGAATTGAAAGTGTGCTTTTTGCCAATTCATCCAGCTTCGAGCCCAAGCACAATAGGAAGCAGTTTAGCAATAGAGTCTTGATACACAGAAAGAGAATCTTAAATCGTATCAGTGAGACACATGTAAATGTTACTTAGTTTTAGCTGATAAATTACATAGTTTTCAGTTTTTCTTCTAGATCTTGATATCACAGTGTTAGAAAGGTTTGCCTAGAAATACCACTTGGTGCGAAATGCATTGCTTGAGGCGATCTGAGCTCAGACACGTTTTCTCACAGGTTCAAAATCTCAAAACCCCGAAGTGAAACACAGGTAAACGTTACTTAGTTGGAACTGCAAATGCAACTTTTGGTAAATCATTTTCCTGGGTAGTGAATTGAAAGTGTGTTTTTTGCCAAGTCATCCAGCTTCGAGCCCAAGCACAATAGGAAGCAGTTTAGCAATAGAAAATCTTAAATCTTAAATCTTAAATCGTATCAGTGAGACAAATGTAAATGTTACTTAGTTTTAGCTGATAAATTACATAGTTTTCAGTTTTTCTTCTAGATCTTGATATCACAGTGTTAGAAAGGTTTGCCTAGAAATACCGCTTGGTGCGAAATGCATTGCTTGAGGCGATCTGAGCTCAGACACGTTTTCTCACAGGTTCAAACTCTCAAAACCCTGAAGTGAAACACAGGTAAATGTTACTAAGTTTGAACTGCAAATGCAGCTGGTGATAAATCTTTTTCCTAGGTAGCAAATTGAAAGTGTTTGTGCTTTTTGCCAAATCATCCAGCGTAGAGCCAAAGCAACCTAAGAAGCATTTTAGCATTGAGACTTTATACACAGAAAGAGAATCTTAAAGGCTAGCAGTGAGACACACATATTTGTCACTTATTTATTACTGATAAATGTCATAGTTGTCAGTTTTTCATCTAGACCTTGCACTCACTGAGTTAGTGTGGTTTGCATAGGAAACCCTCTTGGTGCGAAAGGCACTGCTTGAGGCGTTCTGAGGTCAGACACGGTTTTTCACTGGTTCAAAATCTCAAAACCCTGAAGTGAAACACACGTAAATGTTACTTAGTTAGAACTGCAAATGCAGCTGGTGGTAAATCTTTTTCCTAGGTAGTGAATTGAAAGTATGCTTTTTACCAACTCATCCAGCTTGGAGTCAAAGCACAATTGGAAGCAGTTTAGCTATAGAGTTTTTATACACGGATAGAGAATCTTGAAGCCTATCAGTGACACTCAAGTAAATGATAGTTTTAGCTGATAAATTACATAGTTTTCAGTTTTTCTTCTAGAGCTTGATTTCACGGAGTTAGAACAGTTTGCCTAGAAATCCCGATTGGTGCGAAATGCATTGCTTGAGGCGATATGAGCTCAGACACAGTGTTCGCACAGGTTCAAACTCTCAAAACCCTGAAGTGAAACACAGGGAAATGTTACTAAGTTTGAACTGCAAATGCAGCTGGTGGTAAATCTTTTTCTTAGGTAGTGAATTGAAAGTGTGCTTTTTGCCAAGTCATCCAGGTACCAGCCCAAGCACAATAGGTAGCATTTTAGCAACAGAGGTTTATACACAGAAAGAGAATCTGAAAGGCTAGCAGTGAGACACACGTATATGTCACTTATTTATTACTGATAAATGTCATAGTTGTCAGTTTTTCATCTAGACATTGAACTCACTGAGGTAGTGCGGTTTGCATAGAAATCCCTGTTGGTGAGAAATGCATTGCTTGAGGCGATCTGAGCTCAGACTCAGTGTTCGCACAGGTTCAAACTCTCAAAACCCTGAAGGGAAACACACGTAAATGTTACTTAGTTAGAACTGCAAATGTAGCTGTTGGTAAATCATTTTTCTAGGTAGTGAATTGAAAGTGTGCTTTTTGCCAATTCATCCAGCTTCGAGCCCAAGCACAATAGATAGCAGTTTAGCAATAGTGTCCTTATACACAGAAAAAGACTCTTAAAGCCTATCAGTGACACTCAAGTAAATGATACTTAGTTTTAGCTGATAAATTACATAGTTTTCAGTTTTTCTTCTGGAGCTTGATTTCA
>PVIJ01025681.1:0-10276 GCA_004024925.1 Scalopus aquaticus
CCCCCCCCCCCCCCCCCACTGATTGTCTCTCTCCCACCCAGCCTCCCTATAGTCCTGTTATAAGTGAAACCATTCGATATTTTTCTCTTTCTTTCTGGACCAGAAGATGTGGTACATATACACAATGGAATACTATTCAGCATGGAAAGAAGATAAACACATGCAATTTGCAGTGACATGGATGGAATTAGAGGGGATCATACTCAGTGAAATGATACTTATCACTTCAACATAGTGGAAGGGTTTTGAGCCCACTTGAGGAGGACTTCGTTGCAAACCCTGTTCATTAGTAAGAAAATGAGGATTTTTACCATACTTAAACCTGCAAGCTTCAGTATGACCCCGGACACACCACTTTCTGTTTCTCAGCATCTTCCCTTACTGCTTGCTGCTCCCTCACTACATGAGGCGATCAATGCAGTGCTTACATCTATCTGATAGGCTTGCATCAGACCAGTTAACTTTCAGGAAAACTAGTAGCCACCGAAAATGTTATCCACAAGGCCACACTACGAAAGCTACAAGGCAGTTAATTGGAGAAAGGAAATGTTAGCATTCAGATGCAAGAAATTGAAAAACCATAATCTGCTGAAAAAAAAAAAAACAGTTTCCATGGAGCTGAGTAAATATTCTCGTAGGGATGAACCTGAGGATCAGACAGCTGCATCTATTTATGGTTCCCCCTCTTTCTACTGAGTTGAATCAACTCTACGAAAAGCACCGACAGTTCCTTTTTAAAGCCTCCCTATTCCTAGCCCCGCAAGGGATAGAGTAGAACAAGAGTGAAACAGAGCCAGCTGCCATTAAAATGTTCCAACCATCTGCTTTTTCCTTGTTTTTTCCTACTATGTGACATTTAAGCGTTCTTTATTTATCTGTTTGTAGGGAGCAGATGGGATTATTATCATCATATCTTTTTACCGAGTGCCTTCTATGGTCTAAGCACTATGTTGGTAACATTATGTAAAAGATCTCATGTAATCCTCACAAACCTTCATGAAGTATTACTGTCCCATCTTACTGATAGTTAAACTGAGCTTTGGAAAATATAATTTGCCAAAGGTCACATAGCTAATCAGCAGGATATTGTAAACCTTAAAATTCATTTGATAGAAATTTATGTCACAGTGCTAAACCTTCAGAAAAGTTATGAAGTAAATGCAAGTTTTTCTCACACCTTTTAAATTACGGAGCACCTGAGTAACCTACTGTCCTCCCTCAACCTGTTCAGGAACCCCACCATTTTCAGAGTATCTTCTCATTTTCAGAGTATCTTCTGGTATTTATACTTGAATATGGTCTCTTAGATAGCAAGAGAGTTGAACCATCTAGAGATATTAACTTCAAAATGTTCAGACGATGCAAGCAAGTAGAAGATGAGATCTTTGTTGATCTCTGCCCCGCCCCCCCAGGTTTCCTTTGGCAAATGTGGGATGGCTACAATTCAAAATTTTATCAACCCTGAACCCTTGCCCATGTCCAGTTCATACACAGGACTTATCAAAATAGGCTGCATATCAAATTTTGTCTATTAAAACTAGAAAAACAACACATATTGTTAATGATTCCATAGTATTAAGAGGGGCTGGTCAGGCCAAATTTAGTCAAAGAGTTGAAAGATTCTTGACTTTGTTGTGATGAAATGAACAAGGTACTTGTTTCTTGCAGATAAAAATATATTCTTTGGATACTCCTCCTCTTTGGGTTCCTGGGCCATGCCTTCAATCTGTTGTTAATAAACTAAAGTATTCTAGTTGGCAGAACAGTAGACTTTTCTCTTGGTGGACAGCTGTGAGTTAGGTTTGGACAATGATTATTCTGCTTCCAGATATTTCCTGGGGAGCTGCGAGAGAAGGGGACATGGAAATTCAGTCACATATAAGACACTTTTCAGGCAGTCCTCTTCTGCCACGGTCTGAACTCTCAGGCTGGGGCATAACCCATGGACAGTTTTCCAAAGGTTGTCTTTGTTAGCCAGAGGTGAGGATTTTTCCATAGAGTTCTTAAACTCTGAAATTCTGAATCTGACCTCCTGGTCCAAGAGACCTTGTATCCACCGAACCTGAAGACATGGTATGACTAAAGCATTCAGTTGTTTTTCTTTCCATAGCATTTTCTCATTTCCAGAAAGAGTAGTTTAATAAAAGGGGGTGTTTGAGATGTTATTTGGCTTAGAAACAGGTTTGTAGAAAAGACTGTCACCCTAGGGGTTTTCTATGATAGGTAAACTTTTCTCCTTTGCTAAATGAATAATTAATGTTGCTTTAATATGGAAGTGGTCCTTAATTTAGATAATTTTATATGCATGAGGGCCCACTCCTCCTTTCTCTCAAAGCAAATGGGTTCTTTTAACCTACTAGGAAGACAAAAATAAGTAAACATTTGGGTGGTCTGTGATATTCACAGAGCACATTTGAAATTAACTAATTTGCCTTCTATGAAAAACAGACTTTAATGCTGTTCAAAGGACTGGGGCTTTGAAATTAAGTAGCACAAGTTGTCTTTGCATTTTCTGTGACTTGCTTAGGTTTTTGTTTTAATGGCCAGCATGTGCTAACTACGGGAAGGAGGTTGTCAGAGCTAGGGTCAGAAGGCCAGGCCAGGACTCCTATAGAGAATGATTTTCAACATCAGCAGTGAACTGGCAAATCATATATCTTACTCGACTTTCTTAAAATGTGGTTATTCTGTCTCTTCCTCCAGGGTTAATGTGTCCCCATATTTGCGGCATAGGAGGCTGACCCTGCCGGCTGCATCTGGGGCTCTTTGGCCTGCTAGCTTAAGTGGGGCTCCACTAGAGAAGGGCAGGAGAGAGAGTAGGGCGTTTCTGCCCTCTTCCCTTATACGTATTGTCACCTCCTCTCTGCATGTGACTAAAGCTGTCACTTACCTCCTCAGCCCATAGACAACAATTATTATATATATATAATATATATATTATATATTATAATATATATATTATATAATATATTATATATTATAATATATATTATATAATTATTATATATTATATATATTATATTATTATAATAACACTTGTTATTATCTAACAATTCTGGAGGCTGGAAGTACAAAGCACTGGCTGACCTGGTGCTGGGGAGGGCCCCCTTCCTGGTTTGCAGATGATCACATACCCCTGTCTCCTCACCTGACAAAGAGCAGAGAGGGGCATCAAGCTTTCCTGGTTCCTCTTAGAAAGGCATGTTCCCAGTCATGGGGGCCCCACTTCAGAACCTAATTACCTCCCAAGGTCCACCTCCTGATACCATCTTATTGGTAGTTAGGATTTCAACACATACATTTGGGGGGACACAACTCTTGGAACATGACAATGATCATATCTACTTGGGTTTGCTAATCTCTGTGTGCCTCACCATCTCTAGTTTACCACAACCACAGTTCCCTTCACTAACACCTTATCCTATTAACCATCTTGGGGATGGTGTTTTATCCCCTTTATTGGTGAGGTCCTGGTAAGTCACACAACTGACTTTTCCTCAGTAAGACTAAAGAGTATGAAGAATTAGCTTCCTTATGATAATCCCAGAATTGGATCAGTAGTAATAATAATGGTAGTTAACACTTACTGAGTGCTTTCCAAGGTCTCATGTACTATGCTCAGCAATGCACAGGAATCAAAGACTGAACAGGTTTCTCAAAATAATAAGATGCAGGAGTGGAGACCATTTTGAGAGTACTTGTAGCCAAAGCTGGAAGTGATTTTTTTAAGTAATACTATTAAATATTTCTTTTATTAATACTCAATAAAATATTATTATTTTTATTATTGTTTATTAATGCATACAAGAACTGGGGTATAGGCCAGAGGTATGGGGGTTTGGTGGTGAGAGGATTCACCAGAGACAGAGTGGGGAGCAGAACAGGTGGATCTACTGAAGTACACTGCTGAAGAGAGGTCTGCTGCACCATGTGGGTTAACTTCCTGGCCGGGGATCAAACTCAGATCGGAGAGGCTGGCGATAGCTTGATAGTGCTGAGTCTTTAACCCCTGTGCCACCAGAGAGGACCTAATAAAAATAATGTTAAATGATCCTTTAAGTGCACTAGAAAAGCCTAGAAAAGGGAACTACTTTAGCAAAAAATCTTCCTTTTACTTATTATCAATGTCTTTACTATTCACTTAAAAAGACTTAACGTGTCTATTTCTCCTACTTTCTCCCTGAGGCAGCCACAGACACACATAATGACATCCCCACACCATCATAAGCATGGGCAGGGCAACATAACCTATGTGTCCCCTGGGAATTAGAATGTAGGAAAGGATTTCCATGTTCCCAGGGAGACCCTCCAGGCTATTTTGGGTCTTGATCCTCTTAAGATTGGTTCTTTGGAACTGATGCATTTGCTTTTTATGAGCTTTCCCTTTGTGGTATTCTCTATAGTCTAACAGATAAATTGCATTCTGCTAGAAGGAAGAGAACTTGATCAGTTAGGACAGGGTTGGGACAGGGTTAGAGGTTAGGGGGCCTTAGGATTTACTGTGTCATACATTGAATCTTTCTTCTCTCTTGCCTTTGCCAAAAACTTAATTGTCTAAATTACAATTTCTGATAAGTTTTTGGATGGTGTTTTGGCATTATTTGGATAGTATTGGTGTTGATGTGGTGCTAGTGGCGTGTGTGTGCTTGTGTGAATGTATATATATATATATATATATATATTGTCTGATACTCTCGATACTTCAACATCAGCTAAAATTAGGTTAAAGAGCTGAACCCATACCCAGTGTATATCACAGATTCCATGCTTTTCCATGTGAAATAGGTGTGCTTTTGATGAAATCTGAACTTAGCAAGAATAGACAAATTCAAGATAAATGTGGCAAATGGACAAATCTTTCTTGGAAGAATGTGCAAGGAAATCATGTTCAAATTAACATAAAATAAATCATAGATGAGAATGCAGAATTCACGTGAATTTTCAGGTTCAGGGGGAGTCATTAAATACCGCTTTCAATGAATATCTGTGTGAAATGCTTCCAGGTCCCCTGAATGTTCACAATAACAGCTAACATGTATGGAGGAGGGCTTACTAGGGTGAAACATTGATTTAATTACGGCAACAACCCTATAATCTAGCTGTTACGATGTCCATTTTACATATTGGAAACCGAAGCTCAGAGGAATTGAATAACTTGCCTATGGTCATAGAATGCTGACTTAATACTAAACTGCCTTCCTATAAATACAACTTTAGTTTTAGCTTCAATAATGTGGCTCTATGTACTTATTAGTTTTTTTAAAAAATCAAATGATATAGTTTTATCCAAAGTAAGTAAAAAGGGTAGTTTCTGTCTTTCCTAACTTTTCTAATTTGTTTCTGTTCCTTCTCTGTATTATCCTGGCAATAGCCTCTCTGGACCTTAACTAATATCTTCAAAGTCTAGACTTTCAATCTCTATTCCATATTGCTGTATTGTTAGGAGAGCTGGGAAGCACTTAAATAAATTGTACCAAGAGAACAGTCTCCCCAGTATTTAATTTAGAACCTTTTAAAATCAAATCAAAATTCTACTTTCAAATTTCTACTGGATGTGTCTCTTCAATCCCTTTGTTAGAGTATAATTCATTAAAAGTTAGAAATATAATATTCTCAAATACATAGTAAGTCCATATGAGGGTTTTCTCTAGCTCTGTAACAAGGAACTCCACAAGCTATCAAGGCTTTTTCAAAGTATGGTAGAAGAAACTGATGTATTTAGTCGGTTAAAAATGCTGGAACGAGATTGCATGTTTAAATGCAAACTGATCCATTTCCTTCAGGGCAGTTAAAACCATAATATTTGGAGATACCTTTACTTTTTTTTTAAAGATTTATTTATTTATACATACAGCTGGGGTACAGGCCAGAGGTGTGGAGTAGCGAAAGGCTTTACCAGAGACAGAGTGGGTAGCAGAACAGGCAGATCAGAAATACACTGCTGAGGGGAGCAGCGGGCAAGGCAGGAGAGGTCTGCCACACCATGTGGGATTCTCCCCGGCTGAGCGTCAAACTCTTATCGCTGCTGCCAACAGCTCCACAGTGCAGCGCTTAACTGCTGCGCCACCAGGGAGGCCCCTGGAGATACCTTTTCTTACGGACAAAATTCATTTGCCTCTTTAGGGAACCAAAATCATTTGCAATTTGGGCCTCCCCGGTGGCGCAGCGGTTAAGCGCTGCGTTGTGGAGCTGTCGGCAGCGGTGATGCGGGTTCGACGCCTGGCCAGGGAGAATCCCACATGGCGCGGCAGACCTCTCCTGCCTCGCCCGCTGCTCCCCTCAGCAGTGTATTTCTGATCTGCCTGTTCTGCTCCCCGCTCTGGCTCTGGTGAGCCCTCTCGCCGCCCCATGCCTCTGGCCTGTTCCCCAGCTTGTATGTATAAATAAAAAATAAATCTTTAAAAAAAAATTGTTTGCAATTTATCACTCTTCTGTCAGTAAATATGTAACCTTATAGTCTGAACTCTAATTAATGGTATATTTTAAGACAAAGTTACCTTCTCTACAGCAATAGAACTTTCTACATTGATGGAAATCTTCATGGTACTGTGTGATATGCAGTAACTACCAGCTTTCTGTAGCCATTGAACACTTGAAATGTGGCTAAAGTTCAGAGAGAACTGATTTTTCTATTTAATTTTAATTCAGATTTAAATTTAAAGCACCATATGTAGCCAGTGGCTACTGTATTGGACAATGCAGCCCTCCAACATCCAATGACCGTTAGTGGGCTAATTACAACACTTGAGTTTGCCTTGGAAAGGCTCACAATAATCTTTTTGCCTTATTTCCAAGTTTTGGGACATTTTTCTTAGTACCTTTGACTCTTTCACACTCCCCTCAACCTTGATTATTTTTTCTTTCTTTGCTGAGGACAAGGAAGCCACCGATTTGTTTAAAGACCGTTGCCCACTGCTGGCTCCCGTCCAGCTCTCATCTCTGAGTGATGGCCCCTTTGAGGACTGAGGATGCAGTCCCGGACACTCAGTCAGCAGGGACGTACACACAGCTGCAGACTAAGGGAACTGACGTGTTTTCCCGGGGAGCCAAGGAGTAAATGTCACGAGAAAAACCATTGAAAATAGTTCTCATCCCCTTTCTCCATTGCAGACAACCCAGAACGAACTGTTCTTAAACGCTGAACTTTTATTTTCTCAGTGATTGGGAAAGATATCTGGTAAGAAGACTCAAGGGTAAATAGGTAACTAGGTTTTAATTTATCAGTGACGTTCCCAAAGTGAGCTCTCAAAAGGGAACAGACCCACACAACCGTAAAGAAAAGGAAATATCATATGTCTAGGACAAGGGTGATGCAAGAGGGATTTTTGTTATTTTGGAAGCTGTGTTTGTGAAGTGAATGAGACTTTTTAAGAAAAAAGAGAGATGCCTCTTCTGGTTTTTGATAGACCTTAGTCAGAAGGGGACAGACAAGTTGACTATATCTTAGAAAGTTTTATTAAATCTATGTTTTTGGCCGTTTGAGGGCATTTTTACCTCCTTTAAATAAAAAGCACCTAACTCAAAAGGACTAATAATCCATAAATGAAGTCAGTGTCGCCCTCATCAACTCATCAGAGATGCCTCCCTTTCAGTTCTTCTCAGCAGTAGGGTCCAGGCAGAGAAGTTTGCCTTGCTTTGTGTGGGACTTTACCTACCAGCAGTGAGGAGTTCTGCTGTGGCTCTGCCAGTAACCTTCCTGCGAAAGGGGCTTGAAGCACAAGGGTTCTGTTTTGGAATCGTTTTGTCCGCTCTGGCAACTTCTATGATTTCTTTAATCCTCCCATCTTCCTTATTCCCGAAATTACTGAAGCCTTTATGGGAAGGAAGGTCAAGTACACTTTGCTGTAAATCACCAGAGGATCCGAAGAAGAAAGTTAAAAAGAGAATCCCAGTCGCTTTTAAATAGACTTGAAATTTCACTCTTTTTAATTATTGTTAAGCTTGTTGTATTTAGAAGCAATTTATAGAAATATAAAATATATGTAAACCAGATTCCCCATTGAATTTTAAAGCTAAGTGAAGGCTAACTAGAAATGGGTTTATTCTCTCACTGCTATTCTTCAGAAGCTTCCTGAAGTGTATTTTAAACTTCCTGCCTTATTAATCACAGTAAACATGATGAATCTTTTTTCTTTTAATATCATACACCAGACTATGCCTGAAACATCATTTTCCACTTGAGCTCTTGCTATAATCTATCTTTCTGGAGAATGGAGATTGAGTAGAACACTCAGTATTTTGGGTCTACCTCCTTGAACACATTGGGGGAGTGTTTGGAAATCAATTTTGTGTCATCTCATTTTCTTTTTCCCACATAGCTAAGGTCTTTTGAGTGCTTATGAGTCAGCCACTGTGCTAAAAATTTTGTGTTTTTTATAATTTATTCATATATGTATTTTACATCACTGTTCATTTTTGTACAATGTTTGCTTTCTCCTCTCAGGTATAGTCTCCATAAAACTACCACCACCAGTTCACCTGTGCACCATCACCATAGTCTCTTGTGCTCTTCTCTCCCCTGTTTTGATCCCTCTCCCTCCCCCTCTTCTGCAGAATGTCTGATTTATAGTTGCCTGTTAATTTTTTAAAATTTATTCTTATTAATTTTTTCTTGATCCCTTATTGGTTACCCTATATGCCTCCTAAGTGAAACCATCTGATATTTTTCTTTTTCCTACTGGCTTATGTCACTGAGCATAATCCCTTCTAAATGCTAAAAACTTTAAAATAATGATCTCTTTTAATGCTCACAGTATTGAGTTAGTAGTAGTTTTTTCTTCAGTAAAAATGAAGAAATTGAGGCTCAGAAATACTAAGTGACTTACTCAAGGTTCTTCAACTAGTCAGTATTAGAAGCACAATTGAAGTCTAGGTGTATTTAATTGTACAGCCTAGCTCACAATTCACAAAAGTCTTGACTTCCATTCACAGCTCTGGATTTTGAACCCTTAGTAATTGACCTCTCCAAGCACTGATATTCTTATTTGCAAAATAAGGCTAAGAACATCTCTCTTCCAAGGTTGGGGTACTGAGACTTGTGAGAAAAACTCAATAGTGCTACTCTTAATATTGTTGTTTTGTTATTAATATTACACTGGTCAACAGTGAGATAACTGACTTAAAAAGGCTCTAATCTGTAGTATCTTGGTGTGCTGACCATGAATATAATCCTGAAAATTTTTTAATAGCTCTCATCTTGAAGATACTTCATATAATTCATTTTATATGTTTCACCATGTAAATTTATCCAGTAGGACTCCAACAGCATGCTAAATCAGCCTAGAATGATGTAACATCATATTACATTGCATAATACCATCATGCACACATCATCCAGAGTTGATTGCATCCTTTTCTGATGCAATGCAATACTACTGCCAGGCAGCTGATGAAGTAAGCTGACATCAGCAGTGCGCTATAGAGAGCCCCGTCGGAAAGGTTGAGCACTGAAAATATTTCAGTTTGTGCGAGACAGTTTAAGCTACTGTTCCATAGAACTGTTACTATTTTATCCATTTAGGCACAATACAGAACAGTAATGCCTCGAAAGTGCATTAATAGCGTGGACAATTTCTGCCCTATTTGTGGGGAAGTGACATTTGCCAACCAGAAGGAAAGTATCACTTCTGAAGTGAAGAAGGCTTATCATCTTTACTTAAGATGCAAGGTTGGGGACCAAGACAAGCCTTGGGCCCCGCATATATGCTGTGCTCCATGTACAACAAAGCTTTTACAGTGGCTCAATGGCAAAAGACCATCAATGCCGTTTGCAGTCTCCATGGTGTGGAGAGAGCCAAGCAACCGCATAAAAGACTGTTACTTCTGCTGGGTTTCTCCTCTTTCCGGTGAAATAACAAAGCAAAAGAAGTTGAGAATAGTCTACCCAAACATTCGTCTGCATTGAGATGACCAGTTCAACAACTTGCTGCAGGGTGATGTGAAACAAGCATAGAATGCTTTTCGCCTAGTGTCTACAAACTTTCTTGGGAATGTTAGGGCAGAAAACTACAAGGAACTAGTAGAAGACATGCTGATGCAGTATCAGAAACTTGGCTGCAATATGTCTCTAAAGATCCACTTTCTTCATTCCCATCTGGATTTCTTCCCTGAAAACTGTGGTATGGTTAGTGATGAACATAGCAAACGTTTTCATCAAGATATCAGTGGAACAAAGATACCAGGGGAAATGGTCCATTACAATACTGGCTGACTACTGCTGGACACTCCCTAGAGATGCTCCTGAACAGCTGTACAAGAGACAAGCGAAGAAATCTAA
>PVIJ01025682.1:0-10274 GCA_004024925.1 Scalopus aquaticus
GAAACTGGCCCTGATTATATAACTTCATTTTATTCTACCATCCACTGTTAAAGTAGATAGGAATACTATATTGTCCAAGTATATGGAATAGTAAACTACTACAAAGTTTAAACCAAGTAGAACAAAAATGGATATAGGACTTGACATTCTGAACTTAATTAAGCTTGAGTGTTATAGATTGTTTAGATTATTTTTCTGTAGTCATGTCAGAAAGCACACATATTTCTTTAGCTTAAATTGTTGGTGTTTACCCAAGCTCCACTTAGTTTAATATTGATTCTTTAAGGGAGAGCTGGAAAAACTTAGATATAGTAGGGATTCAACTTAACCTTTAGTTTAGCTCTAGACAATCCCGCTTTATTTATGTCACAGATTATGAAACTCAATTTATTGTTCTCTCTGATGAACTTATTTTATATAGAACTTGTTGTATGTGCTTTATATGGAAGCTGAGGATTATTAAGTAAAACTTCTATAATGAGCATAAATATCTGTGTTGTTGTGGGTGTGGTCTTACACTCTTTACATGTCATTTTTCTCTCTCTCTTTTAAAGATTTATTTATTTATGTAAGAACTGGGGTGAAGGAGAGAAGTGTGGGGGGTTAGAAGATTCGCCAGAGACCCAGTGGGGATCAGAGCAGGCGGATGGACTGAAGTACAATGCTGAGGGGGGCAGCAGGTGAGACAGAAGAGGTCTGCTGCGCCACGTGGGAATCTCCCTGGGGGGGGATTGAACTTGTGCTGCAGTGGCTGTGATAGCTTCATAGGCTGAGACGTAATCCATTGCCCCACTAGGGAGGCCCTGAATATGTAATCTCTTGCTCAATTAGATTAATTAGAGAACACTTTTTAATATTTCAGTGGGACAGTATGGCCTCTCTATGCATCTGTGCTGTAGGGTTGGAGAGAAGCACTCCCGTGTGAATGCCCTAAGACAATGGCCCACATTACAAGGCAGCCGGGACACCTCGGTAGCCTTTGACTGATTGTGTGGCCATGGTCTGAGGCGGTCTGGGAATAGCTCAGAAATTACATCAAACACCTGCATAGGAAGTCCTCCCTGTACATGTGGCCAACATGCCCCTCTGTTACCCATAAAAACTGATTGCCCTTTGTCTCCTCTGGACCCTGTTCCTCCTACTCTTGCCACATACTCAATCATGCTTGCTACTGCTAATAAAGCAAGGGGGCTGCTCACTGAGCAGCAGAGTCTTGCCTTGCAAACCTGCTCCAGGACTTGTCCCTCTTGGTGTCCCGGGGGATGCGCTGGTGCATTACCATTTCAACAGTCAAGAATGTATGTTTCATATGGTCTTTATGTACATTTGGATTGACCCAGTGGGTTGGTAAATATTTACAACCTATTTATGAAGTGGGTCCACTACCAATTTCTCAGGAGTTTAATTCTTTAATCATTATATTGGGTCACTCCCCAGTCTTTGCAACCCCCATCACTACTTGAACCTAACAAATCTGGAGTTAACCAAGAGAAATTCATAGGAGAAATTTTGGATTTGATTCTTCATGATGATTTGAAAGTAAGGTCCATTAGAAATGACCTTTGAGAGGCTGGATGACTGAAGTGATATTATAACAATGCTGTTGGAGGCGGTGGACATAGCTAAGTAAAGCCAGTTGGATGAAGGATACGCTAAGCTCATTCTTTCCAATGTCTCGTCTACCAGGAAAGAAAACATAAGGGCTATGTCTTCACTTTTAATATGATATGATAAACACAGGAAAGGGAATAACATTCATTTTGTTTAATATTCCATGAAGGTATTTGAGCAAGGCCATATTTTATTGTCTGAGAATATAACAAATGTCTATGTCATTCTCAGTAATGAAACATGTCAAGAAATGATCATTGGTTGGGAAAGTAGAGTGTAAAGAGCATGCTTTTGCTAATAAATCATAGAATGTAACATAATATGGTATGACTATGTTAAATAAATAATTATATCTATAAGTGGAATCTGAGCCAGAAGGAAAACATACATTTTTTTGCCTTGCTTTGTATTCCAACCCCCCCATACACATAAGCACATGCTCATACACTCACACATGTACCCACAATAGCACACACACACACACCACAGCATGCTTAAAGATGAAGGATGCACTGTGTAGTGGCCCAGAAAATCTGAACTGGTAGGTCACAGCTGAGTTTTGGTTCCCTCTGCCTTATTGTGCTGGTCTCCATATAGTGCTATACTCCATTTATGGAATGTAGACATTCGCATCTGAGCCTGTTTATTCATCCCTGAAATAGAGTAGAAGTTGATAAAGTTGATTATGCAATTGAAATTAATATGAATAGCTCTACCTTCCTTTATCCCTCTAATACCACACCTCAGATTTCCCATTTAGAACCTTCAGACTTGATGTTTTCATGCTCATTTCAAATTTTGCCACTCTTCTGGTTTTCTCCCTTTCCCTCATATCTGAGGGGAGATTAGTCATATACCAGCCTCACGTTTGCCAATAAGATACACATTGAAAGAGCCCTTAACATTAAAATGCACTTCATTCCATGCTTGCATGTATCCTTTCGGATTAGTGTTTTTGTATCCTTTGGGTAAATTCCCATAAGAGGGATTGCTGGGTCGTATGGAAGCTCCATGTTTAGCAGTCTGAGGAATCGCCATACAGCTTTCCATAGTGGTTGGACCAGTTCACATTCCCACCAGCAGTGTAGAAGAGTTCCTTTGTCTCCACATCCTTTCCAGCATTTGTTGCTGCCTGTATTTTTAATATGTGCCATCCTCACAGGTGTGAGGTGGTATCTCATAGTGGTTTTGATTTGCATGGATGGAATTAGAGGGGATCATACTCAGTGAAATAAGCCAGAAAGAAAGAGAAAAATATCGAATGGTTTCACTTATAACAGGACTATAGGGAGGCCGGGTAGGAGAGAGACAATCAGTGGGGGGGTGGGGGTGGGGAGGAGGGAGGAGGAGGGAGGGAAGGAAAAGGGCACAAAATGGAATAGAAAAGAACGCAAGGGACCATGGAGATGGATCACGGGTGAATTGGTGGTGGGCTACCCAAGGGGAATACAAAATGTAAAAGACATAAATAGCAATAAAAATATATATTATTAAAAAAAATGCACTTCAGGTCGGGCCTCCCTTGTGGCGCAGCGGTTGAGCGCTGCGCTGTGAGGTGTGGGCAGCTCGCTATGTGAGTTCTACTCCCAGCCTGGGAGAATCCCACATGGTGCGGCAGACCTCTCCTGCCTGGCCCGCTGCTCCCCTCAGCAGTGTATTTCTGATCTGCCTGTTCTGCTCCCTACTCTGTCTCTGGTGAACCCTCTCACAGCCCCACACCTCTGGCCTGTACCCCAGCTTGTATGTATAAATAAATTTTAAAAATCTTAAAAAAAATGCACTTCAGGTCCATGAAATGTCTTAATTTTTTTGAGAGACTTACTTATTTATGCATACAAGCTGGGGTACAGGCCAGGGGTGTGGGGCAGCGAGAGGGTTCACCAGAGAGAGAGTGGGGAGCAGAACAGGCAGATCAATGGAAATATGATCTGCCGAGGGGAGCAGCGGGCGAGGCAGGAGAGGTCTGCTGCGCCATGTGGGATTCTCCCCGTGGGGTATCGAACTTGCGTCTCAGTCGCAGTGGACAGCTCCACAGCGCAGCACTTACTACTGAGCCACCAGGGAGGCCGAAATGTCTTAAATTTTAAGGGATGGTAATTGGAAGACTTTAGTAGCACACAATAGATGTTCATCAGATAAATATATAGAATTTTTTTTTGAGAAGCAGATACACTTTTTTCTATTTACTCTTTGAACAGAAATTAGAGCATATACATAATGATGTCTCTGAATGGATTCAATTGTTCTTGGTTTTGTGCTGAAGATGAACTTATGAGTCACTAGGTCATTCATTCTGATAGGTTTATGTCCTCAGTGTCTGTGCCTATTTTCCTAAAGGTCTAAGAGAGGGGTGTGTGTGTGTGTGAGTGTGTGTGTGTGTGTGTGTGTGTGTGTGTGTGTGTGTAGGTTGGGGATGGGAACTATTCTCCGCAGTTCTGACAACATTTTCTAAATGTTATTACTGTTGGCAAAGTCTTATCTAAGATGAGATGGTAAATTAGTGAGCTGCCACGGAGGAGTATGATTTTGTAAAATTAGATGGGGTATAAGAACTACAATTAATTCCAGCCCCTCAGGCAATCAAGATGAAATAACTGCAGTCTTTGTTCTCTCAGATTATCAGATATACCATCTCTTCTTCTGAGGAATAGCAGGCACTTTCTGGCTGTCAGTTAAAATGCCAGGTATATACTTGCAATGTAGACAAGACCACCCCAGGATTATGTTTTGCTTTTTTACAAAGAAAAGAGTGAATCATCCTCTGGGGGTCTATGTCTTCCATTAACTCTAAACCTTGGTGTTGTAATTTGTCACATTTGGAAACTGACCAATAATTGGTTACAAGCTCCAAATTAGTCAATAAAATCCATATGGAAAGACCCTCAATATTAAAATATAGATTAGGTCCATGAAGTGTTATGAATTTTAAGGGAAAGTGACTGAAAGACTTTAGAGAGGAGCCTCCCTGGTGGTGCAGCAGTAAAGTGTTGCACTGTGGAGCTGTCTGCAGTGGCAAGAGGAATTTGACCTCCTGCTGGGGAGATTCCCACATGGCGCAGCAGACCTCTCCTGCCTCACCGCTACTCCCGCCAACAGTGTATTTCTGTTGATCTGCTTGTGCTGCTCCCTACTCTGTCTCTGGTGAACCCTCTCGCTGCCCCACGCCTCTGGCCTGTACCCCAGCTTGTATGCATAATAAATAAATCTTTAAAAAAAACTTTGGAGAGATGGAGAGTCAGAAAAATCTCTTCTATTAACACAAATCTCATGCTGAGGAGGAAAGAGGTTAAAAACAAATAATAAGTACAGGGTACAGATTTGTGCAAACTAAAGGCCCTTCCATGGGCCAACATGATGTGGGGAAGCCATGGAGGCAAGTCTACAACCAGGTGAGACTGACTCTCCCTCTTGCTCTTCATTCGCAGTTCTGCCTGTATCTTCTGAGGAGATCAGTTTCCAGGTCTGTGGGCAGTCATCTTCTGCAGTGCTGTGCTCACCTCATGTAGAAGGGCATAGACCACATGGATTTTCAATCTTCACCAAAACAACTTAAGGTAAAAAAAAAAAAAAGCTAATTGTATTAACAGTTAGAAGGCATAGGTCTTTGAGGTTAAACATGGTTCAACTTTTTATAAAATTCCCAGTAATTTGGTAAAAAATATCCTCAGAGACATTTATTAAAAAAACAGAAACAAATGATAAAATAGACTTATATAATCATCAGTAGAAAAATTACTTTGTCATTAGGCAGGACCTTTTTGCTGAGAGGGAAGATTTACAACTCTACTAATCTAATTCATAATATGTGGGAGTGACCAATATGATATTGCAACAAATGACCTCAAAACATGTCTGCCAGCACTTATTCAACATGTTCTTACTGTGTACTTACCGTAAGCCAGATATAGTTCTGGGCACGGGGGATGTGGCAGTAAGCTCTTTTCATGGAGAACACATAACATGAATAACACTGGTCAACAAATTTTTACAAAAGTCATGTTACTGAAATAAAATTAGTCATTTCCTATCAATTTGTATGTGCTCAACACGAATATGACAGTCAAATTCTAATTTTTGCTCTAGTTTTTTTGTAATCTGAAATAAATTGATGTTTACATCACAAAATGCATTCCAATAGTAATAGGCCTACGGTTAATACCCGTAAAATATCAAGTCATAGACTACTTAGATTTCTTTGCTTGTCTCTTGTCCAGCTGTTCAGGAATAGAATAGATGGAAGACAGTTTCCATTGTGCAAAAGCAGAGCCTGAAGACTGTTTCGAAGAGTCTAGAAATAGCCTCCATTCTTGTGGGTGATGAGTGATTTCTAAGGCATTTATGAGACCCTCAATATCAGAACAGAATACCAGAGTACTTTCCTTTCTGAAGAAAGGCTCCAGCTGCTGGTAGTGCTTTCAATAAAAAGTCATTCTGAACATCATCTTCTAGAAGATTTCATTGTTGGAGTCTTGATCCTAGCAATTCTGCCTTGTTCTTGGATAAGTCCAAAACACGAACCAGGTCATTTAGTTCTTCCTGTGTTAGTCTGTGTGGGGTTGATGATGCACCACAGTGAAAATCTGGATCACTGCATGCTGATGGAACAGGAGAAGAACAGGTCGGCTCACCCTTGTCTCATCAGATGAATCAAGAGAATATTCTGCTGGTGGTTCTGGAATAGGAAGTCCCTCACCATGTGGAACTGGTCTCAATGCAGACGGAATGTTTGTGTAGACTCTTCTTGACTTCTTTTGCTTTGTTATTCCACGGGAAAGAGGAGGAACCAAGCAGAAGTGGTTGCTTGGCTCTCTCCACACCATGGAGACTGCAAACAGCATTGATGGTCTTTCGCCACTGAACCACTGTGAAAGCAATGTTGTACATGTAGCACAGCATAGATGCAGGGCCCAAGGCTTGTCTTGGTCACCAACCTTGCATCTGAAGTCAAGCTGATAAGCCTTCTTCATTTGAGAAGTGATACTTTTTTTCTGCTTGGCAAATGTTACTTCCCCACAAATAGAGCAGAAATTGTCCACGCTATTAATGCACTTTCAAGGCATTACTGTTCTGTATTGTGCCTAAATGGATAAAATCATAACAGTTCTATGGAACAGTAGCTTGAACTGTCTCACACAAAGTCTGAAATATTTTCAATGCTCAACCTTTCCGACAGGGCTTTCTATAGTGTACTGCTGACGTCAGCTTACTTCAGCAGCCACCTGGCAGTAGTATTGCATTGCATCAGAAAAGGATGCAATCAACTCTGGATGATGTGTGCATGATGGTATTATCATTGCGATGCAATTTTGCATCATTCTTGGATGATTTAGGATGTTGTTGCAGTCCTACTGGATAAATTTACATGGTGAAACATATAAAATGAATTATATGAAATATCTTCAAAATGAAAGCTAATGAAAAATTTTCAGGGTTATATTCATGTTCAGCACACCAAGATACTACAGATTAGTGCCTTTTTAAGTCAGTAACGATCTCACTGTTGACCAGTATAAGCAGTGACTAGAGGCAGCTATTTTAATTCGAGTGATAAGGGAAAGTCTTTCTGAGGAGGACACTACATTTCAAGGCTGAGTAAGTCCTGTGATGATCTGGAAAAATTGTATCCTAGGCTGAGGAAAAACCCATTTGAAGAAACTGAGGCAACCAAGTTTGGTGTGTTGGTGGCATTGATCAAAGGGTAGTGATTTATAGAGACAGTGGACTGTGATAAGCCCAGTAAAATGTTTGGACCAGGTCATATGAGGCCTTGCAGGCCACAGTTAGGAGTTGGGATTTAATTGTAATTTCTATGTGAAGCCTTAGTAGGTTATAATCAAGGGGTGGGAGGTAATATAATGTTGGTTGTAAGTAACCAGACTTACTGCTTTGTGAATAAGGGATGACAAGGGAAAGAGAGGAGAACTGGGACACCAGCAAAGAGTTGTCACTTGGCCCAGGATATAAATATGGTTATCTTGGATTACAGTAATAATAACAGGAAACATTTACGTTTACAATAGGCCAAGCACTGTTGCAAGCATTTTAACTATAACAGTCAATGAATCCTCAGAGCAACTCTGTAGTGATGATCCCATTTTGCACATGAGATACCGAGGCATGGAAGATGTGAATGGCTTGCTCATGGCAGTTTAGTGGCAGAACAGGAGTTCAAATACAGACGGTCTGGCTCCAGAGTCTGTGCTCCAAGATGCCCCTCAGCTATGCTAGAGGTAGTGGCAATGTAGAAACATGAATGTGTATTAGCTTCCTACTGCTGCTATAACAAATCATCATACCTTTCATGGTTTATACATCATGAGTTTATTATCTTATATTTCTGGAGGTCCGGAAGTCTGAAATCAATTTTACTGGCTAACATCAAGGTGTTGGCAGGCCTGTGTTCCTTCTAGAGACTCTAGGGGAGAATTCCTTTCCTTGCATATTCAAGTTTCTGGAGGCTGATCTCATACTTTGGCTCATGGCCCTGTATCACATAACTTTTGTTCCCTTTGCTTCCCTTGTCAACTTCATTGCCTCTTGTCTTTGATCTAACTTTGATCCTCCTGTCTCCCTTTTAAGAGGACCCTGTGGTTATATTGGGCCTAACCTTTCTTAAGAACCTAAATTTAATCCTGACTTCAAAGTTATTTTTCCATGCAATGTAGCATATTAACAGGTTCTGGAGATTAGAATGTAGAAATCTTTGGATAATGATTATTCAGCCCATCATAGACAAGTTCAGGATATAGTGTTCTACTTTTCTTAAATAAAATTTCTTACAAATTTTAAATAAAAATAAGTAGTATACATTTTATAAAATTATTATTAAAACTTTCTTATTAAAGCAGCATTGCATTATAATATTATGTAAGTTTTAGGATACATTTTAAAACTAGTATTCCAAGACATTGTGAACAATTGGATATGGTAAGTTTGAGAAAGATTATAAATTGAGGCTATCTCCTAAGATTTTTTGGCTTGTGAAACTGGTTCGACGATGATACCATTTATCAGGATGAGTGAAAAAGAAAGCCATTGTGTAGGGGTAAAATGAAAGGTTCAGTTCTTTCCATGGTAACTTTGAATTGCCAAATTGAGATATTTAATAGTTGGTCACATGATAGACATCATCATACACAGATTTTTGTGTCTAGTGTAGGCAGGAAGGATAGAGAAAGTAATTTAGGAATTGGCATTTTTATGTTAATTTAATCCCCAGAATGGTTTGAGATAAGCAGAGAAGAGATTTTTCTAGAGGAGACTAATAGAACTAAAGAGAGATGTTGATAACAACACAGTAGCACTAGGTGACTTTAATACCCAATTGAGAACAATGGGCAGATCAATGTGACAAAGAATAAATAAGGAACAATGGCCCTAACTGAGGTGCTAGATCAAATAGTTCAGACAGACATCTACAGAACACACCACCAAAAAAACTGCTGCATACACACTTTTCTGCAAGTGCACATGGAACATTTTCAAGAATAGATTATATGTTGAGATACAAGTCAATTGTCAATAAAACTACAGATATTGAAATTATACCCAGTATTCTCTCTTACCGTAATGCCATGAACTTGGTCGACTAAAAGAGAACAATAGGAAAAACTATGAGCATGTGGAGACTAAACACCATGCTGTTTAATAGCTATTGGGTAAAAGAAGAGATCAAAGTGTTAGTGTGCAGACTGAGGGGCACCTCGGGATCCCCCAAACTTCATGCTCTGAATAGGTTCTGTATTCTCTTAGTGGAAGATCTTTAATAGGATTAGTTTGCATAGACAGAGAAGAGAAGATAGGAAAATAGTTTACAATTAAATACCCAAAGTTACCCAGGTCCTGGTGGGTAAATACTCCACCAAACAGGGTTGGCCCAAAGGGGATCCACTGATGCCTGAAATTTTGCAACAAGTCTAAGGCAGCTTCTGGCAGGGGAAACATAGGAAACAGAGAGAAGGGGCCGTGAGTTACCATGCAGTCATAAAAAAGATGAAATGCAAACATTTTCAGTAAAGTGCAGGGAGTTTGAGAAAATTGACAATTCAGAAAAATAAAAACAAATATTCAACATTTATATAGCAGATATTTCAATAACATAAAACACTTTCAAAAACCTGTATACATACATTAATAAATACCTTTATGGCTCTGAGTTTAAAAGGGAAGGGGAGGGATTTTGATTTGCATTTCCTTGATTATAAGTGATGTTGAGCATTTTTTCATGTATCTGTTGGCCATTTGCTTTTCTTCTTTGGAGAAGTGCCTTTTGAGCTCTTCTGCCCATTTTTTGATTGGGTTATTTGCTTTTTTTTTGTTGAGTTGTGTGAGTTCTTTGTAAATTTTTGTTATCAGTCCTTTATCAGATATATTGTGTGCAAAGATCTTTTCCCAGTTGGTAGGGTGTCTGTTAGTTTTGGTTAATGTCTCTTTTGCTGTACAGAAGCTTTTTTATTTTGATATAATCCCATCTGTTTATATTGTCTTTTACTTCCTTTGCTTTGAGGGATGTGTTTTTCAAGATTTTGCTGAGATGTATGTCATGTAGAGTTTTGCCTATATTTTCTTCTATACATTTTATGGTTTCTGGTCTTACATCCAGGTCTTTTATCCATTTTGAGTTGACTTTTGTGCAGGGTGTGAGGTAGTAGTCTAGCTTCATT
>PVIJ01025683.1:0-10273 GCA_004024925.1 Scalopus aquaticus
TATGTTGATGATTGTTATATCCTCCTGTTTTATTGTTCCCTTTATCATGATGAAGTGGCCAGCTTTGTCTTTTTTTACCTTCTTAAGTTTGAAGTCTATTTTATCTGATATAAGTATAGCTGTTCCTGCCTTCTTTCTTGGTCCATTTGCTTGTAGGATTGTTTTCCATCCTTTAACTATTAATCTCTGTTTATTTTTTCAATTAAATGTGTTTCTTGTAGACAGCAGAAGGTTGGGTTCTGTTTTTTGATCCATCTTTCTATGATGTGTCTTTTAATTGGTGTGTTTAGTCCATTTATATTTAGAGTTAATATTGATATATTGTCGTCCATATTTTTTACTTGGGCAAACAAAGTTTTGACCATTATTTCATCAGATAATTATTCTGCTAACTCCCCTGCCCTCTTCATGTATGTTATATTCCACTCAATATATTTGTCATCTCACATATTGTGGTTTTTATCTCTAGAATTTTTGAGACTTTAAAAATATGTTTCACAACTCTAAATTTTTGAATAAGTGGCATACATTTGTAATAATTATTTCAATGTCCTTATATATGCTAATTCTAACATTTCCATCAATTATTGCTTGTTTTAAATTAATTGTTTTCTCTAATAATTTTGTGTGACATATGTTGTTGCTGGTTTACATGCATGATTATATCATATTGAATGCCAGACATTGTGAATTTTACCTTGTTGGGGGCTAGATACTTTTGTACATCCATATATTTTATTGAGTTTTTCCGATATTTAAGTATTTAAGTTTTTCTGATATTTCAAGTATTTAAGATACTTGAAAGCAGATTGATCTTGTCACACTTACTTTTACTATTTGTTGAATGGGACCAGAGCAGTGCTCTTTCATTGACTAATTATTGCCCAGTACTGTGAGAAGATCCTTCACCTAGTGCCCGTGGTTTATGAGGTTTTCCAGTCTGGATGATTAGATCGGGTACTATTCCCAATTTGTGTGCTGAATACAGTTATCCTGTGCAGGTCTCTGGTGTTCTCTCTGTGTGCAGTTTTCTCCTTTAGTGTATGCAGGACTACATCTATTTTTTAATTTAGTAATTTTAAGAAGGGAACAAAGTCTTCTACTAAATGATGATCTAGGCTTTTGGAAAGCACATTAGCACCTCGAGTGATCCTGAGACACAGCTATGTTTACATCTAAGCTTTATCTCCTGGACACTGTTTTATTTCATTGCTTGTTTAAGAGTCTAGGATATACTTAGTAAATTATGGCTGGTATACTCTTAGGTGTAGTATCATCCTTGGTAAACTATTGACGAAGCAGATTCTCTTGATTTTAGAAACTGAATATTTTAATTCTGCAGTTCAATGCACTGTGCCACTTCAGACATCATCTGTAACAGTAGTTTTCAAAGTTTCTCTTGGTCTCCTTGACTTAGCTAAAATATTCCCATATATGTCAAAAGAGGGATTTTTCTGAGACCATAGAGAACAGATGCTAGCGAACTCCAGGGCATAGAACATTACTCCTGACAGGTTTTCATGAACCCTTGTCAATATGTCACCCATTAGCAAAGGAAGAGCTTTGATGGACAATAATGAAAAGCTTAGGTGATATATGGCATTGGTAATGTATGACAATCATTGAGAGGTGACTGGGTAGTTTGTCAGTCCTAATTGGGTTTATATGTAGTTAGTAGCTGCTAGCTACAGAATATGCTCTCCTGCATGGAGGATGGTGGAGAGTAGATGCTATCTCTGCTGCCTGCCACACCAGCGTGCTGAATCACTCACCTCAACCCTCAAAATCTCTGTCATCCCAGCCCCCACTTCTTTGCTTCCCTGTCACTCTGTGAAGTCTCTTCCATTCTCAGGAGTGAGAAGACTTATTTTAACTCTTGATATATTGTACTACATATTTTTTCATGTACATGACCACCTTCTTGTTCCCTAAGACATTAGGGCTTTTACAAGAGAAACACCAAGTTTTTGCAAGTATATTCTGTTGTGTTATCTGTTCCGTGGGATACTGGATACTCAATAAGGGTCTTAACCAGGGATATAAGGAAACAAAAGAATAAAAAGGAATTTCAAAAGCATTTCTTACCAACCACATATCGTGTACATGAAGTACCCACAGCTGAGTGGAGCCAATGAGAGACATGCGAGTCCTGCAAGGTTTGGGCAGGGTCAGGCCAGAGGGATCTTGGTGTCACTGACTGTTTCAATGGCTCCACTAGAACCTGGACTTCTTTAACTGATGCCAATATCATGGGCTTTTGGGTTGGACATCTGACTTCATCTTAGAAGTTATTTTATTTTCAGAGTATAATTTCTGATACAAGGAGAAAAATGAAATCCTTGATAGAATATTAATGAGCATTAAATTATAATATAAATTAATAGCTCATCATGAGATTTAGCACTTATTAGTTTCTTCTTAATTAGCTTCTTTCATTTGCCCTTCTTTATCCCCATAAGGCTAAGCATAAAAGTTCTCAATCCTAGATGCTCATCAGAATAACCTGCGGACATTTAAAAAAAAAATTCCTCCAACAAAAAGTTACATCCTAAACTAAATATGGCATAGAACCCTGTCATCTGTAGAATATTGAAGGATTCCCATAGGAGATTCTATTGCAAAATCAGGGTTAAATTCTCCTTCCTGGCCAAGTGTAATGCTGAGGGCTTATAAATGAAATATTAATTAATTGATTATGTAGTTATACAAGGAAGAGACATGATAGGAATTTTGCACATTGGGTACATATTACTGGGAAGACCTGTGCAGCACATTGTGACTTAGATAATGAGTCTTAAGGAAGAATCTGATAACTTCTAAAATCATTATTACTTCTTAGTAACACCATTATAGACTAGCTATAAGGAATTTCAGCATGAAAGTTTTCCTTCAGGTTTGGAAACTAATCAGTGGAAACTAAGTGTTTTATAACAATAAGGGAGATGAAATTTCAGAAGTAATTAGTTCTTTTTAGATTTAGGAGCTATTGCACTTATCTTCATACTGTGTGCCCTTCTCTATAACATGTGATGACAGTTCTTCAAGAGAAATCATCTAGGCATTTGAGAATTCATATCAATTTCTTAATATTGAAATTAAGTATAATAGGGCCCATTTAAAACCCCTTTTTAGAAAAGGAGTTTTATTTCTGCAGATGGTGTGATTTTAAGACACTAGATTTTTTCCCTTCATTTCAACCTGTTACATCTGGCACTCTCTATCCATCTTAGTTCATGAAACAAATATATTCTATTATTGCAAATCTTGGTTACATGCAACTAGAAAACGTGAAAGGGAGAAGCAAAAATCAGTGACTCATGATCATGTCAATGGAGACATTTTTATTTCATGGTATCACATTTCTTGACATAGCTTTATTCTAACACAAATATATTGATACAATATTATTTTTTTTTGCAAAGACAAATGGTCAGTTCTTTACCTAAATGTTGACTGCAATTTTAATATATCATTAAGCACATACTCTAACCAATCTTTTCTGGGATTAGTTTAGAGAAAAGGTAGTACCAGGGTAGATGAGTGTGACTTTTCTAGAACACTCCTACGTGGATAGATTTCCTTTGTTCTGTGCTCTGGCATTTGACTAGGGGCCTTAACAAATAGTGGTGCCTTGACAAATATTTGCAAATAATGAGCTCAATGGGAAGAAAGTTCTGAAAGAGTAACACTGAGATGGTCAACTGCTGAGAGAAAGGACTAGTCTGAATCATGCAGCATGATTTTTACAAGATGACAGCACTTGCTTCTGTTCCTGCTCCTGGACAGCTGCAGACAAAGAACCTGGTAGGGCCAGAGCCAACACAGTGCTCTAGGCTCTATGAAGTCACTTTCTCAAATGTGCTCTCATTCCAGTTCTTCACCTAGCATTGCTTCTAGCGTTTCCAGTATACAGTGGAGGAAATTGAACATTTTACACTTTTAACTTAAGGTTGCATTGTCAGGATAGCACACAATCAGAATATGTAGCAAACTTGGACAACTCCAGAGTTCAGCACATCTCATGACCACAGTTTGCTGAATCCTGCTTAGGGAATGTTTCAGAGAGCTGCCACTGGAGATTATTGAAAAGGCTCCCCTTAGAGCAGCAGAGAGATGACTTTTTGAGAGTTAATGCTATGCCAGTTTGAAACAATCTTGAATGAGGAAGCAGCCCCAATATACAGTAACACTGTTCTAGGCATTATACAACATACTGCCTGCTGTTAGACAGTATGCCCAAGTAAGCCCAATGCCTGTTTTTATACAACTGTTCACTAGGAATAGTGTATTACACACAGTGGAGTACTATTCAGCAATCAAAAAAGATAAACTCACGCCACTTGCAGCAACATGGATGGAACTAATAAGGATTATGCTCAGTGAAATAAGTCAGAAGGAAAAATATCAGATGGATTCACTTATAGGAGGAATATAGGACAATCAAACAAGGGATCAGAAAAAAAATAATAGCAATAAAAAACACAACACAACAAAAATAGACAACTATAAATCAGAGACATTCTGCAGGGGTGAGGGAGAGGGATTAAAATGAGTGTGGGAAGAGTACAAGGGACTATGGTGATGGTGCACAGGTGAATTAGTGGTGGGAATTCAATGGAGACTACAACTGAGAAAAGAAAGCAAACATTGTACAAAATGAACAATGATGTAAAATGTCTATGAATAAATAAATAATTAAAAATGAAACAATGCTGAGCATTATAGATCATTTACTTTTTTAAAAAAGAAATTTTCCTTTTGAAAAAATAAGAAATTTTCCTCGTTTGAAATGTAGAGTCAATGTTAAATAAAGGAAATTGTATTAAAATTAAAAAAGAATAGTATATTACACATTAAATGGCTAAAAAAAAATCGTCAAGTACATATGGCAAAGAATGTATGTAGCCAACAAATTCTAAAATATTTATTTGGATCTTTGCAGAGAATGTTCACTGACTTGATCTACCTAATCCTGATGTGCTTTCACTAAGAGAAAGAAAGAACAATTTTTTTTTGTAGGAAATCTGGTGAATTTGATATTCTCAAGTCTTGATGACAGCTGGCATCATTTTTCTATTCTAAATAGTTGGCCTTCAGGTTGCATTTTGTTATTTTGTTGACACATTCATTTGTTAGTTTTCTAATATTTTTAATTTCAAACAGATTGAACACATGAGGGGAAAAAAGGAAAAAGAATAGGTGAAATTTGGGAACCAAAGAAAATAGTATGATACATCAAAATTGTACTCATCCATCATGCAAGTTTATTTACAATAAGGCTCATTTTCAAATCACAAGTAACCGAAAGATCTATAGAAATGTTTTAAGAGATGTTTTTGCTCCCAATAACTTATATTGTCTAGAGAGGCATATTATAGAGGATTTGTTAGTAAAATAATTATCAATCAATATTCATTTGTTCTGAGTTGGACTGTAATTTTAAATAATTAAAAGAAAAATGTCTTCATTGGCATTACCATGAAACCCTGATTTTTGTTTTTCCCTTTCAAATTTTCTAGTTTCATGTAACCAAGATTTGCTATAATAGAATATATTTTGTTTTATTAACTAAGAGATATGGATGGGGACTGCAAGACATATTAGGTTTCTGAAACCTGAGCCTACCTGGGAAATGAAGGAAAAAATCTAGTGTCTCCAGAAATAAGATTCCTTTTCTAGAGAGGGGTTTCTTAATAAACCCTATTCCTCTCTGATACATTTAAACACACATGGAATGCAATTCTTTAATTTTACTGTAAAATATTTTCATTGCAACAAAAAATTGGTACACATTCTCAAAGCTTATAATAGCAATCAAAATATATTAAAAAGTTTTATGTGAACAGAAATAAAAATGGCATCCATTGTGAGTTTCCCTAAATCATATCCACCAACTCATTTCTCCTGAATATAAGAGAACTATGATTTTATTCTCCCTATGTATGTTTTACCAGTGTTAAATGGAAAAATTGAAATGTGCACTAAAATTTTAGAAAAAGGTATAATGCGGTGAGGAAACTACAGACTATAGAAATAATGAAAAAATGTCTTTCAATCTTTCATTATATTTATTTTATAAATGTACCTGTTGTTTTAAAGTCCCTCGGGACTGTTACTTAATGTATACTGTTATTTAAATGTATACACAAAAAAAATGTGTGTTTTGTTCTTACATTGGTCATATATTATTTATCATTATTTTTATTGTTTACATCTACTATATATATTTTACTTTTTCATTAATTGTACTTACATTAAATAGTGCTCTTTTAAGAGGTATGGTTTTCAGACTTCTTTGAAAACTGTTAGAATTGAACCCAGGAATCACTTCCATTGATATTCTCCCATGAAAAGTAAGTGCTGTCAGCTTCTGGAAATTAATTCTTTACTGTATTATAGAAATGGTAAAATATTTCTATATATCAAATAATATAACCGTCGTGGTTATCTTCTTTGTAAGTAGTCAATGTTCTGTTACAATAAACACTTTATGAATTCAAGTGAACAAGTGAGTATTGTTTTAAACTTTTTCCAACATTTCTCTTTAGTAACATAATTGTAGGGAAACATCATTTTGAATAAAACTGTAGCAGGTGTTTCTTGTCCTCAAGAATACTCTGTTTCCTATCTGAAATAAAGAGCCAACTTATCTCAAAAATTGAATCTGGAATTATATAAACTAAATTCAAACTTATGTCTAGTTGGAACAATTCTCTCAGATTAACTGTATGGCAACCACAGAGGGACCCAGAAAGACTGCCCAAGATTGCCTAGAGCAGTAAGAGAACAGAAAGCATGCCTAGGAACCAGTAGATCCTTTGAAAGCCCATCTGGCTCCCAACACCTCCCAACAGCTGTGAAATGCCTTTTATTTTTCTGCTTGCCAGAAATTGGACACAACTCTTTAATTAGACTCTGAACTACTTAACACAGCTTATCAAGTCCCCTGGTTGTTGTAAAAGAAGGGAGTTATAGACCCTGAAACCAGACTGATTCAAATGGAGCTGCAGGTGTACATATACATACACAAGCCCAGGAGATGTTCACAATCCCTACACAACCACCAAGTTGCAACTGATTGGTGCCCACAATTAACAATAAGGAGTGCATTATACTAAACACACAGATGGACTTTGGCCAAGTCCACATTCTTTGCTTTCTCAGCCAATAAACTTTCAACATTTGTTCTCAAACTCCAGTCCTAAAACCTGTACAGATCCTAAGCCCTGACAACTTGGGGAACCCTCTTATTCCACAAAAGGCCTCCCCAGAGAACTCTTTCTTTGATTTTTCACTAAAAAGTGGTTCTTTCAATAATTAATCAATGCTGATTCCTTTCTTACCCTCAAAAAAAGAAAAAAAATCAATCTAATTATCTCGCTTTATATCCATCAAGAGCTTATTATTACAAGTCTTATCAGCTGGAATATGGTGGAATGTTGGCGGGGGTGGGGGGGCAAGAACTAAGAAGGTTTATTTTTTGAGATCAAATTTTTTATTTCTGTGACTTACAGGCATCATTCTTCACTAAAATCTTGTTGATTGCTATAGATTTTCAATATATCTGATACGAAATTAGAAAACAAAGAATGTTAAGTGAATCAATTTGGAAATAAAGCTGTAGGCTGTTTTCAAAATAAAATCTGTGCAATAATAATACTTCTAGGTTACTTTTTAAATGATGCTGTCAGTATGTAAAGTATAGTTAGTAGTACACATTTAATTTACTCAGCAGAGATTTTACTACCTTCTGTTACCATAATATATCTCGTGTCCCTGGTTAATGGTTTTTATTTGCTTGAAGAACTCCTACAGTATGGTTGGGGCTTTAAAAGTAACCCGTTTTTATCAAAAGAATTATGTATCCAACTAAGAAAAAAACAATCCAAGTACCATAATAATTGATTTATTTAATACTAGTTAAACTTAAACAACTATTTGGAAAACTATTAAATGTCAGGAATTGAGCCAGGAGTTTTCACAATTTTGCCTAATTACATTATCACAATATCTTACAGAGATATGTTAATTCCTAGGAAGAAATCCATACTCAGAGAGATAACCTTACTGCCTTAATACGTGGCATTGCCTGGATTCTTTGACAAATCCTCAAGTCGATTGCTCTTTTCATTATTTTAGAGTAATCCTCGGTGAATTGAAAAAAAATTACTGCAATTGCTGCAAGGCCTGTGTCTTTAGAGGAAATGCAAATGATTAAATTTCCCAGAGGGGGATCTTTTCTTTTGATTTTCTTTGAAAGAGAGAATAAAACCATAAGGAAAAGATTTGTTTCATGACCTACTGAATATTTTTCACAAGAAAACCTTTTCAGAGTGCAGTGTTTAATCAATCTGAACAGTGCCAAATAAGGCTCCCTAGAGGAGGAGGCAAAGAATGAAATAAAATGTGATAAGGTAAAATGCAAAACTTTCACATACCCATGATCATTGTCCTGACGTAGTCAGACCAGGATGTCCCCAATCATGGGACATAATTAGTAGTTGACACACTTGCAACTCGCTTGCCTCCAGATGCATCAGAATGGTGTGAAGAACTTCCAGTGAATTCAGTGGTTCAGCTCTCAGTGATTCTCAGATAGCCATAGTGATATTAGCCTGCATCATAGCAATTTACAGAAATAATTAATTGCAAATGTAGCCACATGTTGCTGAGAACATAAGACAGTAAGCATTTCCAGGGGTGCTGAGTGATGTAAATTACACATATTAAGTTTCTTTAGGTATCTCACTTTAAAGACGTTCCTGTTATTTCCTGGGCATCAACCACATTCTGTACAGCAAAGGTCTACCTGCTGCTGAATTATGTTTGTAGCTCTAATGGATTTGTTCAATTTTCTGCTGGAAAGGAACTGAAAACCTGTTAAAAACTGTATCATTTTCAATTTTTTAAATGGCTTTTAGGTCCATGCTAATAAATTTTGAATCTATAGTTCATAAGTTTTGGTTTAAGCACATAATTCTTATTTTGTTTACTGTCTCATGAGTCTTAACATAAAATGCTGTTTTCATCATTCTAGACCCTTTAGAAAAATTACCTGCCATTTTTAATTAAATGTAGTTTCTTTTTAAAATATTTTAAGAAAATGTCGCTTATTCAAAAGTAACAAACCCCAAACTTTTTTTCATATATTTAAAAGAATGTATACAGAAAGTTACAATACAAGCAGTGAGAATGTTTCCACTTGTTTTTTACTTTTCATGTTTCTGTATGAAGACTTTTATTTCAGTATGTATTTGTTATTAACAAATATAAATTTATTTTTATAAATAAAGATCATGAAAAACACTTAATGAAAAGGTGACATGGGGTAGTGAAATGTGCAATGAATAGACCTTGGACAACTATAATAATGTTTGTACTTAATGGTTATTGGCCTTGTTAACCTGGAAACTAAGGAAAAGACAAAGCACGTTTATTTGGGAACAAAGAATTATAATTTAAAGAATACAGATTCCGATAGCGACCCTAAATCAGTATGGAGAGAAGTCAGTTTTAAATGGGAAAAAAAGAGAAGAGACGTGGTTGGTTAAAAATAGTGTTAATATTAACAAGTTTTTTTTTTTTTAATATATATTTTTATTGTTATTTATATCTTTTACATTTTGTATTCCCCTTGGGTAGCCCACCACCAATTCACCCGTGATCCATCTCCATGGTCCCTTGTGTCCTTTTCTACTCCATTTTGTGTGATTTTCCTTCCCTCCCTCCGCCCCCCGCCCCTGCTGATTGTCTCTCTCCTATTTGGTTTTCTTATAGTCCTGTTATAAGTGAAACCATTTGATATTTTTCTCTTTCTTTCTGGCTTATTTCACTATGATCCCCTTTAATTCCATCCATGTCGCTGCAAATTGCATGTGTTTATCTTCTTTCCATGCTGAATAGTATTCCATTGTGTATAAGTACCACATCTTCTTGATCCAGTCATCTATTTTTGGACATCTGGGTTGCTTCCATACCTTTGCTATTGTGAACAGTGCCGCAATGAACATACGGGTGCAAGTATCCTTTCGGATTAGTGTTTTTGTGTCCTTTGGGTAAATTCCCAAAAGTGGCATTGCTGGGTCGTATGGAAGCTCCATGTTTAGCAATTTGAGGAATCGCCATACAGCTTTCCATAGTGGTTGGACCAGTTCACATTCCCACCAGCAGTGTAGAAGAGTTCCTTTTTCTCCACATCCTTTCCAGCATTTGTTGTTGCCTGTATTTTTAATGTGTGCCATCCTCACAGGTGTGAGGTGGTATCTCATAGTGG
>PVIJ01025684.1:0-10289 GCA_004024925.1 Scalopus aquaticus
TAAAAAGAAAAAAAAAAAAAAAAAGTGGGGTGATAATAATAATAAAATAGTAAAAAATAAAATAAAATAATAGTAAAGAGAATAAAAGGGATAATAATAATAAACTAGTAAAAAATAAAAAATAATAATAAAGAAAATAATAAAGAAAATAACATATTGGGGAGATGTGAATTTGGAATTCTGCAGTCCTTTTGCTCCCAGGTTCTGGGGTTTCTGGTTGGGTCCCCTGCTGGGGTTCAGCCCCTCCTTTCCAGCGACATATGTTGTTGTCTTGTGGTTGCTGCTGTCATTAGTCCTTGCTTGGAGTCTTTCTATTCTTTTTCCCCTCTCCCCCCCTTTCCTCCGATGTTTGCCTGGTGCTATTCCTGCCCCTGGGGTTATGTTTGGTGGGGGGGGGATTGGGAGCTCCTGGTCTTAGTTTGTTTTCTGCTGCTTGGGGCCTGCTACTCCACAAATGGGTGCAGGGGTGGAGGTTGTGGGTGGCTGTTGATCAGCGTTTCACCTCACCTAGTTTCTAGGGTGCCAGTGTGCAGCCGCCTAGAAGTTGGAGCGGTTGGCGAGTGCTGGGCTGTGTTCACTACCTGTTGTGGTCTTTTTTTGTTTGTTTGTTTTTTGCTGCCCTCCCGCCGTGTGCCAAGATGCTGACACTTTGCAGGGGAGGGTTTGGCCAGAGAGTTTATCAACGGGAGATTTTTTTTTTTCCAGCAACAGGTATGGGAGGGGTTTTGGGGATTGTCAGTCAATAGTCTTTAAATTCCATCCTGGAGATTTTTTTTTTGCAACAGGTATGAGAGGGATTTTGGGGACTGTGAGTCAATAGTCCTTTAATTCTATCCTTCCCCTCCTATTCATTTGCATTCTAAAGCCCAGAAAGAGGTTGTCCGCTGCAGGAGGTTTTCCAGCCCAACCGGTTTTTCTGGCTAATCTATCAACTAGCAGACAGTGGGGGAGGTTTCTTGCTTGGACTTTCTCCCCTTTGAGATATTACCTAGCCCCAGGTGGGGGATGGGACACAGTGACCCTCCCGCTTTCCTGCTCCTCAGGGCTGCCAAGCAGGGAAGAGAGGGGGATGTGGTGTGGGGGAGTGGGGGTCGCGCTCCCAGTTGGCTGGCCGGAGCCCTCCAACCTCACCGCAGTTTCTAACCTTGTATTCAGTGGCTCTCAGGGGAAGCTGGTCCGCCCATCTCTCCTCTCTGCTCCTCCTTTGTGTGGGATTAGATGTCCCCTCTCTTCTCTTTACTCCGACTCTTCAGTTTATTTTTAAGTCCAAAGCACCCCCAGGGTTGATTGTATTGCATAGGGTATCCGGTTCTCTTCGAGACAGCTCTCAAAGGTAGGGATATTTTTCTCCATGAATCGATTTTTTGTAGGAGAGCCTGATCCTAGCGTCTGTTCGCCGCCATGTTTTGGGGGCGTGTCCCACTTAATTTCTTTGAGTGTCATCTTATTCCCTTTGTAAGATGGGATATTGATGCTAGCCTCTCAGAGAAATTTGAAAAGTGCACATATGATTATATAAATCGTACAGTTTAGTTAGTATGTAACTAAATCAGTTAGTATATAAATTAAACTAGGGAAACTGTTATTAAGTTCTTTTGTCTACTTTATTAAGGTCTCTTTATCTTGAAGGAGAAGGGAAATTGATAAATCAGCTTAAGGAAAGCCAGTGCCTTTCAGAATCCAAGAGAGTTTTAGGTAACAAAAGTATTGGAAAGGGAAGAATGCACGTATACTGGGAAACAACAGTGAATATCCCATCAGGAATGTCTCCTCACCTTTCATTCCTTATTCTTTCTGCATGGTAATTTTCTCCACATAGCAGAAAATATTGCTGCTGATGTCCTGAATTTATCCAACAGTTTCTGTCTTCAAAGCAGACCCAGTCTCTAAGTTCAAAGCAACCCTGAGAAGACTTTGGTTGGTTGTCCCACTTGCATCCAATGCCCACTATTGAATTCCAGTGAACTTTGCCCAATGGAACTTTAGCAGACATGGTCCCCTCTGGGCAGCCTTCTACTCTAGTAGAAGGAGTTTGGTGAGCCAGTGGTACCATAGATATTCATCAGAATATTTGTAGATTCACAGTCTCTTATATAAGAAGGCAAGTTAATGTTAAAAGCATGACTAAAATGCATGGCAAAGGAGAGAAACAGATTTTGATTTGGTTTGTTTTTAAAGGAAGAAATTGTCATAAAAAATAGAGGCTCTCTGAACTTTTAATACTCCAGAAGAATTGTAGTGATAGACCTTAGATTCATCCTTGAAAACTCTCCCCTTAAAGAGATACTGGTCAAGGAAACAAAGTTTCAGTTATGCAAAATGGGTAAGTTCTGAAGCTGTAGCACATAATAATAATAATGGGGCTGTAATTAACTATAGTATACACTTGAAATTTGCTAGTTGTGAGATAATGATAAAGTATAACTGTGTGAGATGATGCATGTATTAGTGCTATCATGGTGATTTTTTTCACAATTTGCACACATATCAAATTGCCAATTCTACACCTTAAATATTTACAAATTTAATTTTAATTTTATTTATTTTGTGGGTAATAGAAAGTCACAAGGAGAGTGGAGCAAGTCTGTCAAATGGGTCAGTGGCAAGCAATGAGAAGAGGGGCGCTGACCACCTAGGGCCCCCAGTCTTACACACTGACACAGCACTCAAGCTCCTGGGAAGCAAGTGGGAGGGACAAAATATGTCAGATCACTTTAGCTAAGAGAGAAAACACAAACATGACAACTGGTAAGAGCGAACCACCCCACCCCCCATCCCCAACAGGAGAAGGGAAGCAAGTTTGAAACCACTGCATGAGAGAAGAAAGGGTCTTCCCACTGTCAGTGCCTTTTCCAATATTGCTACCAGTGCAAGGTAGGGCAGGGAGGCAGCTGCATCATTTTGGAAAAAAACTTTAAACTCTAAATTCATCATTTTGGAAAAAAAAAAGTATATAACTCTTAAGAACTGTTCTAGATTTGAGATGATAGTTAATTCAGGGAGCAATAGATGCATTCAATGCCAAATTTTATATATATATATATATATATATATATATATATATATATATATATATATATATATATATATATCAGTGGGTTTGTGGTCTCCCTGTAAGCAACATTAGGATCCAGCATCTTTCATGACCCAGGCATCTCAGAGACACCAGCCTTCTGAGTCAGTGGCAGTGACCTTAGACAGCTCCCTCCATCAGTCACCTTTGCCTAAAAATGATCAGTGGAGATTTATCATTATTGGCAGGACTTGAAATAAAGCGTAAAGAGTTGAACTGTTCTTTGGTTCCCTCCCCCATCTCAAACACACACAGACACATGTACACACACACAATTTTTCTATATATTTATTTGTAAACCTCTGACTCTTTGTACCTGTCATGTCACCAGGTCTCCTCCAATTCCCTGTCTAACTATTTTAAAGCTTCAAAATGTCTCCAACCAACCTATTTTATATAGTAAGAACAACATATTTTGTTCCCTTCCCTTTCCTCTTGTGATTAAAAACGCAATCCTTTTGTTCCCCCACCACTATCCCTTATATCCCCTTCTCCCTCTTAACCTCATATCCTTCAGATGTCTACTTTTTAAAAGTGTTTTACATTATTGAATTTTCTGCTATTTATTAGATTGTCAGAAAAGTCATGACGTGTTTTTGTTTCAAAAATGTGTCATGATTTTTCTGACAACCCACTAAATGTCCACTATTTGCTTTCATGGTTCTGACTTACTTTACTGTCCATAATTTTCTCAAATTTCCTTAATTTTGTGAAAATGAGTGCTTTTTCATCCTTTCTTATGACTGTATAATACTCCATGGTATGGATATACCACATCTGCTGGATTCAGTCATCTACTGATGGACATTTAGGCTGTTTCCATGTCTTGGTTATTATAAATGATGCTGCTGTATATATTTTGGAACTTAAGGAGATTTGTGTTGAATTTTTCGTAGTCTGTGGATATATACCCAAGAGTGGAGTTGCTAGGTAATATATTTCCATTTTTAGGTTTTCATGGTAAATCCAGATTGATTTCCATAATGGTTGCCTCAGTTCATATTTCCACCAAGAGTATTATAGGGTTCATTTTTCTTCACTTTCTCTCCAACACTTCTTGCTGTTTTTAATATTTGCCATTCTCATAGGTGTGGATGGTATCTCATTGCATTTTAACTTGCATATCTCATTAGAAGTGATAATGAACATTTTTTCCTATCTTTTGGCTTTCTGCATGTCCTCTTTGGTGCATTATCTGTTCATTATCTACTCCTCATTTATTAATTTGGCTATATTTTTACTGTTGAATTGTATGATTTTTTGGAAAACATATCTTGGATATTAATCCCTTATTTTTATGTTGTATAAATATTGTCTCCCATTCAGTAGGATATCTTTTGAGTTGTCTTAAAAAGCTGTATAGAAGCTTTTTAACTTGAGATAATCCCACTTGTTTTATTACATTTTTAATTCTCTTACTATAGGGTTCAAGTCACAAAAAATATCTTTATCATTATATTGTGGAATGTGTTGCCAATGTTTTCTTCTATGGACTTTATTGTTTCAGTGTCTCCTCCAATATGTAGCTAATGTAATTTTGGTTATATTACCTACATTATTTTATTATCCATGCATACAGTCTCTATGGGTTTCAGCCATTGCTTCTATTCCAATTGTATAGTCATAGGTAGTTATGTTTGGGTTTTATTTCTAGTTCTGTTATTGATCAACTTGTGGCTTTAGGCTTGTCTTTTATCTCAGAAATTCTGGGTCGAAATGGTTATGATCATAGCTAATTTTAAAGGCTTTTCCTTTTCTGACATTCAGGGTCACTGACTTCTTGTTTTCTGGGCTTTATAGTTTTACAGGAAGATGTTATGCATATACTCATTTAAAGCATCTATTCTAAAAACTTAGAGGCTTTAGAAATACAGAGATAAATAAGAGGAGGTTTAATTACGAAAGTCTCCATTTCCCTTCTCTTCCTCTCCCTAACAGCCATCTTACTATAAGGGCTGAGAGAAACACCTGAATTATAAGGTGAAAAACATCCTACCTCAGTAAGTATAATCCCTAGGCATGAGCTCCCTGGAGTTTGAATAAGTGTTCTATTTCTTCTCTTCTGTATTTTCTCCATCTGTTCTAATTATACATCCCTTCTTCCAAGTAAGACAACTACTGCTGTCTGTTGCAATGTAAGGGTGAGGAAGGTTAATTAACACTGAAGATAGATTCCAATTGCCCTATATCACACCCCTGTCCATGTGCATTAAACTGAGAGGGTACCTTCCTTTCTGCTTACCCAATGCTGCTCTGACTTATCTGCCTGCTTCCTCAGACCCTTTCCTGAGTTCCCAGAACATTGTATCCAAAGCCACTCATCCATGCTGATGTGACAGAACACCTTAGTCATGGGGAGAAGGGGTGTGTGTCATATCATAGAGGGCAGAGGGCCATGTAGAACTGCTTTCTCCAGCACTCTCAGATCCAACAAGCATGAAAGTCTGCAGCCTGAGTGAGTTAAGGTCATTTATCTACCCAGTGGCTTGGAGAGATAGGTGACGCTATAATCACTTTGCCAACAGATAAAGGTCTCAGGGAAATAGGCTAACCTCTGGTCAAACGGTTGGCAAGAGCCAGAATTAGAACACAAGTTGAGTACGTTTTCTACCACATGTTGCCTTTTGTTTGCTTCAAATTCCCCTTTGTTTCATGTCTGTGAAGTCCATCCCTTTTTTCTTCTCCCATTGCTTCTATGTTTCCACTAAACTTAATTATTGACTGTCCTGTGATCAGGCTTCATAGAACCTTTTTCTTTTCCTTTCATGTCTTCCAGACTATTTATTATTAAAATTATTGTTTCCTGCTAAATGTATATAAACTGTAAATATTTTGAAAGCATGGCCTTTATTGTAGCTCATCACTGGATTCATATCACACAGCAGGTGCATTATTAACAATTATTCATTGAATGAAGTCAGTAAAGGCAAACTATTGTCTTTTTATTGATATTTGAACTCATACTTATCAAGTATATACAGTGCACTGTGAGGTAAAGTGAGAATTACAAAAGGAGGGCCTCCCTGGTGGTGCAGTGGTTAAGCGCTGCGCTGTGCAGCTGTTGGCAGCGGTGATGTGCGTTCACCGACGGCCAGGGAGATTCCCACATGGTGCGACAGACCTCTCCTGCCCTCGCTCCCTGCTCCCCTCAGCAGTGTATTTCCGTCGATCTTCCTGTGCTGCTCCCCACTTTGTCTCTGGTGAACCCTCTCACCGCTCCACACCAATGGCCTGTACCCCAGCTTGTATGCATAAATAAATAAATCTTAAAAAAAATTACAAAAGGAGAAGACATTACTAAAGGATTTCAAAGTTGATTTCAGATAGCACGAGTACAAAGCTTAACATGTGATTATTTCATTTATTCACCAAATGATTAGTAATTAAATACTTCTGGTATGTTCTAGGAAATGTATTTATTGCTTGACCTGAAAATAGTAACAAGCCCAGAATTTTAACTCATGGATCTTGTAAAGAGTCTTGTAGAGATAGACAACTAAACAGAATATTGTACTGTCAATGGCTAAATGTTAAAGAAAAAGGGATAAATGGGGCTTTGGAAGAAGAAAGGATAGGTACCTAATCCACAGTTTGAAACACAGAAGGCATTCTGGGAAAAGTGGTATCTAAAAACACCTCATGTAGAAGTCAGAAACGCAGAAAAAGGTTAACAGTACAAATCATTTCAGGAAGAAGAAACATGTCCAAGAAATGAAAGGAAAAATATAAATGATTTAGTATGGCTAGAGGGTAGAGTTTGAGGTGAGAAATCCTGAGATATGAAGACACATAGGTTAGTGTAGTAATCACTCAAGTTTTGCTTCTCACCATGCGGTCCTACAGTAAGCAGCCTCAGCATCACCCAAAGCTGGACAAGTACAGCATCTAAGTCACATCTTTTAAGGAAGCATTCAATCTCAGGTTTATACAGATACAGGATGGGCACTAGCGTTACCCCGACCATCAGCCCCTCATTAAATGACTCAGCTGAGTGGGCTGTCTCACTCAACTCACTCTAAACCTGTACCCCAACACACTGGGTCAGAAACACTAGTTTAACAAGATGCCCAGGTGATGAGTGTATGCACATTAAATTTGAGAAGAACTCTTTTAAAAGATTTATACACCATGCTTAAGTTTGGAGATTGTCCTGAGAACGCTGTTATTTGTGAGCGTTAGGAGTATGCTTTTGTAGTGTTGTGTTTATTCTCTGTGGCAGCACAGGAAACATGATGAAATAAGCCCTATCGGGAGCTGGAGAAACCAGTGAAGAGGCAGTTACCTTTATTCTTTAAAGATTCTTTTTTTAAAAAAAAGATTTATTTATTTATGCATACAAGCTGGGGTATAGGCCAGAGGCGTGGGGCAGTGATAGGGTTCACCAGAGACAGAGCGGGGAACAGACGGTCAAATCGACTGAAATACACTGCAGAGGGGAGCAGCGGGCGAGGCAGGAAAGGTCTGCCGTGCCATGTGGGAATCTCCCCGGCTGGGCGTCGAACTTACATCACCACTGCCAACAGCTCGACAGCTCCACAGCGCAGCGCTTAACTACTGTGCCACCAGAGAGGCCCTCTTTAGAGATTCTTTTAAGGTTATTTAACAATGATTACAGAGATTCAGGACTAGAGGAAAAGTCACATTTAAGGGGTATTTGACCAGGTTTAGTAGAACTTGCTTCCAAACAAAATCTGTTGAAATATGGAGAAGAGATGATTGAGAAGTCAAGAACACCTGACTGCTGACTCTATCAACTTGGCGGGTGGGAGTAGCAACTGCTGAGGTAAGCAGAGAAAGAAGAACACCTGTATGGAGATAAAATCATGAGCAAACATCTGGAGATATTAAATTTGATACATTTTAGATGCTCTAATGTGATATATTTGTGAAAGACATGAATTTCAACTGTCATCTCTAAAAAATCATAATTGTGGGAAGAGATAGGCATTTTTTAGAGAGTGTAAAAAAGAAGAGCTAAAAATAAAATTGTGGAATACAAAACTTAAGTACTCTGAATAATTATTTTTATTTTGCAAATTATTTTCACATTCATTATTTCATTTGAAGTACACAAACTTTTCGTGGGTGTGCAGGATGACATTATTAGCCTCATTTCACAGATAAAGAAATTTGAGCTTAGAATTTTTTAAGTTGTTTTAGCTTGCAAATCATCTAGCTGGAACTGGGAGCAGTTCCAATTATACTGAATGACATGCAATTAAGAGTCTTTTGGTGTTCTGAGGTCGATTACTAATGTTGGGGGTGGATTCTCCCCACTAGCAAAAATGTTCTAGGTACCAGATGGATTTCATACAACTCAACTAAATTTTGACTCTGAGACAGCATCAGATCCTTGGTTAAGGATTCATCCCTCCAAGCCTGCCCCTCTCACTTCAGACGTCAGTTGCAAGCCCATATTGTGTATTTCTTACCCCTGTAGGTCATTTCCCCACTATTGCTCTCAAATAAAAAACAATCAGTTACTTCACCCACAAAGTGTGATTATTCAGAAACAACCACAACAAGACAATTTGGACAGTATATTTTCATGACTAGATACACATTGCACTTCCCCCAAACAAAAGTCAACACCACTTTAGAGGGTCCATTACTGGGTAAACAAAAGGAACCTCCTTTTTTTGAGGTTCCTGGGGTAGGGAAATACCACTTCCTGTTGAGCCCTGTAGTTTGCCTTTGCACATATATAGACACTCTTCCAACCTCCTGACCTCATCTTAACTAGGATTTCTTTATATTTATTTTGATGAAACATAGACCTTAGAAAGCATTTTACTTACAAGGTGATTGCTTTGTTATAAATGAGTGCAGCTCAGGAAGAGTCAAGGGGAAGAGATGCTTGGGGCAGGTATGGGAACAGGGTGTGGAGCATCGCCATCAAATCCAGGTGCTGTCACTCTCCCAGCTTGCGCATGTGCATCATCCTGGGAGCTCCTTGAACTATGGCTCTTTAGTTTTTTCATGGAAGCTTCATTATACAGTCCTCCTTGATTAAATTATTGAATTTGTGCTAATGAATCAACACCCAGGCCTTGTTTTGTCCCCAGAGTTAAAGAGGTAAGGTGGGAATGAAAGTTTCAACCCTTTAATCACAAAGTTGGTTCTCTTGGCCAGCAGCCCACATCCTTAGAGTCCTTAAAGTCACCTCATTAGCCTAATAAGACATTCCTTTTTTATTCTCACCACTTTGGAAATTCCAAGGATTTGTGGAGCTCTGTCAGATGTGGGGAGAAAGGCCACATATGTAGCTTATGCTATAAATCACAGTGTCACAGAGAGAAACTGAATAAAATGCACTGAGTAGAAAACACAGTAGGTTTAATAGAAATAGAAATGGTGGTGACCACAGTGGACAACAGTCTTTTTGTTGTTGTTGTTATTTTTTTCTTTTTTTAATTTTTTTTCCTTTTTTAATTTATGCATACAAGCTGGGGTACAGGCCAGAGGTGTGGGGTGGCAAGAGGGTTCACCAGAGACAGAGTGGGGAGTAGAACAGACAGATCTACTGAAATACCCTCTTGACGGGAGCAGTAGGCGAGGCAGGAGAGGTCTGCTGCGCCATGTGGGAAGCTCCTTGGCTGGGGATCGAACTCACGTTGCAGTGCCTAGTGATAGCTTCATAGTGCTGAGACTTAACCCATCGTCCCACCAGGGAGGTCCCAGACAGCAAAGTCTTTTTTTTGTTTGTTTCTTTTCTTTTTTAATATATATATTTATTGTTATTTATATCTTTTACATTTTGTCTTCCCCTTGAGTAACCCACCACCAATTCACCCGTGATCCATCTCCGTGGTCCCTTGTGTTCTTTTCTACTCCATTGTGTGCCCTTATCCTCCCCCTCCCCCCAGCCCCCCAAGTGTCTCTCTCCTATTTGGTTTCCCTATAGTCCTGTTAAAAGTGAAACCATTCGATATTTTTCTCTTTCTTTCTGGCTTGTTTCACTGAGTATGATCCCCTCTAATTCCATCCATATCAGTGCAAATTGCATGTGTTTATCTTCTTTGAATGCTGAATAGTATTCCATTGTGTATATGTACCACATCTTCTTGATCCAATCATCTATTTTTGGACATCTGGGTTGCTTCCATACCTTTGCTATTGTGAACAGTGCCACAATGAACATACGGGTGCATGTATCCTTTTGGATTAGTGTTTTTGTGTCCTTTGGGTAAATTCCCAAAAGTGGTATTGCTGGGTC
>PVIJ01025685.1:0-10269 GCA_004024925.1 Scalopus aquaticus
AAAAAAAATCAAATACTTGGGAATTAACCTAACAAAAGAGGTAAAGAAACTTTACAAAGAAAACTTTAAGACACTGCTAAAAGAAACAGAAGAAGGGCGTCCCTGGTGGCACAATGGGTTAAGTGCAGCACTATGAAGCTATCCAGAGTCACTGGAGCATGGGTTCGATACCTGACTGGGGAGATTCCCACATGGTGCAACAGACCTCTCCTGCCTCGCCTGCTGCTCCCCTCAACAGTGTATTTCGGTTGATGTGCCTATTCTGCTCCCCACTCTGTCTCTGGTTAATCCTCTCGCCACCCCATATCTCTGTCCAACACCCAGCTTGTATGCATAAATAAATAAATCTTTTTAAAAAAAAGCGTTTTAGAAAAAAAAGAACAGAAGAAGACACAAAGAAATGGAAAGACATCCCCTGCTCATGGATTGGAAGAATTAACATTATCAAAATGGCCATACTACCAAAGGCAATTTAAAGATTCAATGCTATTTCAATAAAAATCTCAATGACATTCTTCAAAGAGATAGAACAAACACTGATGAAATTCATAAGGAATTATAAGAAACCTCGAATAGCCAAAGCTCTCCTGACCAAAAAGAAGGAAAATGGAGATTTCACCACCCCCAACATTTAAACTGTACTACAAAGCTAAACTATACTATTAATTGGCATGGTACTGGAACAAAAACAGACACACAGGCCAATGGAATCAAATAGAAAACCCAAAAACAAACCCACATATTTTTGGACAACTAATCTTTGACAAAGGTGCAAAGAATATGCAATGGAACAGGGACAGTTTGTTCAATAAATGGTGCTGGGAAAACTGGATGGCTACATGCAAAAAAAATGAAGCTAGACTGCTACCTCATGCCATGCACAAAAATCAATGGATAAAAGACTTGGATATAAGACCCGATACCATAAAATATATAGAAGAAAATACAGACAAAACACTACATGACATACATCTTAGTAAAATGTTAAAGACACATCCTCCGTTGCAAAGAAAGTGAAGGAAACGATAAACAGCTGGGATTACATCAAACTAAAAAGCTCTATACAGCAAAAAAGACACTAACCAAGACAAAGAGACACCCTACTGACTGGGAGAAAATTTTTGCACTCCATGCAACTGATAAGGGACTGATCACAAAGATCAACAAAGAACTCACACAATTCAACAAAAACAAAGCAGAGTCCAGTCAAAAAATGGGCAGAAGAACTTAAGACAATTGTCCAAAGAAGAAATGCAAATGGACAACAGACTTATGAAAAAATATTCAACATCCCCCATAATCAGGAAAATGCAAATAAAAACCACAATGAGCTGCCACCTTATGCCAGCAAGAATGGCACATATTAAAAATAAAACAAGAAACAACAAATGTTGGTGATTTTATGGGGAAAAAGGAACTTTCCTACCCTGCTGGAGGGAATGTAAACTGGTCCAACAACTGTGGAAAGCTGTATGGTGGTTCCTCAAACTGCTAAAAGTGGAGATTCCATACGACCCAGCAATACCATTTCTGGGAATCTACCCAAAGGCCACAAAAAACTAATCCAAAAGGATACACGCACCCCTGTGTTTATTGCAGCACTGTTTACAATAGCTAAGACTTGGAAACAACCCAGATGCCCCAAAATAGACGACTGGATCAAGAAGATGTGGTACATATACACAATGGAATACTATTCTACAATGAAAAAGATAAACACATGCAATTTGCAGCAACATGGATGGAGCTAGCAGGAATCATGCTCAGCGATATAAGTCAGAAGGAAAAAGAAAAATATTGAATGGTTTCACTTATCGGAGGAATATAGGGGAACCAAATAAGAGACCAGGAGGAGAAAATAGCAATAACAACAACCAAACAAATAAACAAAGAAACTAGCAGGCAACCATAAAGACATTCAGCGAGGGAGGGGGCGAATAAGGGTTCAAATCGGGGAGAAAAGAGCACAAGGGACTATGGTGATGATTCATGGGTGAATTGGAGGTGAGTATCCTATGGGATAACAAAATAATATAAAACATATAAATAAAGAATATAAAAACGTATTTTAAAAAAGAGTTGTTAGATAACCTGGCTTGGAATCCCAACAGTGCTGTGTTTCAGATTCTGTGATAAGAAATTAGTTGCAACTTCCTTTTCAGTAGTTATAGCAAAAACATGGCAATCAAGCAAGGTTGTTGCTTGGATTTGCTAGTAAGGAAGCCGAGAGGAAAGGCCTTTGGAAAGGAAGTGTCAGGTAGAAGAACTCCGTGTGGGGACAGTGGTACGGAGGGAGAACTTTGGTTATGATTTGGGGTACACAGTAACGGACCTATAACCCCTTAGGTAGCTCCATCTCTCCCTGGCTCTGTTAGCATCTATGATCAGCTGAATCCTAAATACACATCTCCAGCCCAGACCTGTCCTCTGGATCCATTGCTCCAAGTACCTGAAGATCTTTAGTCAAAGATGTGATGTGCGTCTCTATTGGGGGATGTATTGGTTTTCTGTTGCTGTGTAACAAACAGTCCCAAAAGGTAGTGGTTGAAAACAGCCATGATTTGGTTTGCCTTTTTTGCCTATTCCAAGTTCAAGTATCTCCCCCTGTCCATTTTTCTCCAACTCAACATGCTCACTCGACTGCAGACCCCTATCCCTCTCACTTCAAGGAGATAAACTGTCCCCTACTGGCTTCCTCCCTCCTGTCCTGCTCCCTTCAGATTCATTCTCTACACTCCAGCTCAATGGGCCTTTCAAAATGAAAGCCTTTTTATATAATGTTCCTGTTTAAGTCCCAGGATCACTGTGTGCCCTTCCGCCAACACTGTTTGGGGTAGCGTATTGAAGCCCATCTACCACACAGCTGTAATTTTCCCTGTCAATCACCTCTCACTCCCTCTGCTACTTTCCCACCACACCAAACTCGTTTTACTTACTTGGGTTTGCCAAGCTATCTCAACTTCATCTCTGCCTTTATATATGCTTTTGGGAAACAGTTTGGTGTGACCTTTCAAAGCTGAAAACACACATAACTCCTGACTCAGCAATTGCATTCCTCAAAAAAAGGAATGTAAAACATACAGAAGAATGTTCATCATAGCATTCATTCTTCACCATAGCCTAAAGATTAAAATAGTACAAACAGTTCTTCTCTGGTTTTATTTTTAATAGATCATTTCTGTAATGGAATACTATACAGCATTGAAGATAAATATACAAAATGAATACAGATGACTGTAAAATGTTGAGAGAAGAAAATAAACACCCCCTTCATAAATGAGAGAGAGCAAGATCACTGTTCCATTTATACAAATTAATATAAATTTCTAACTGTCAAAAATAAATCATCTGTGGTGTCAAATATCAGAATGGTGGTAAACTTGAGGAAGATCAAGGGGGAAGTTACTGGGAGGCATCACTAAGAGGCTTCTGTGGTATTTGTGATTTTCTATAGCTTGCCCAAAATGGCAGCTACTCAAATAAGCTTGCTATTTGATAATTTAAATTTGGGACTTACTCATTTTTATCTATGCATATTACAATGAAGTTATAATATTTTATTTTTGAAAAAGGAAAAAATCATCAAAGGATAGAAGAGTAGGTCAAAAGAAAGTAAAAACAAAAATAAAAAGTAAACAGAGCTAAGAGAGGGACAGGATGAGAAGAGTGGGTAAAAAGAAAATGAAAACAAAATCCCAGATTTAAGTGAGGCACAAGGAAGGGAATAGGACTTGGCATCAGGAAAGGAGATGTGAGGGTCAGCGTTGCCCTCCAAGTGGGAACACAAGGGGAAGCGGCCCTTAATGGTAGTGAGAGGTGCTCACTCTCTTTGGGGAGACAAATGAAACTTCTTCATTTATTACAACTTGGTCCAGGTCCAGAGGTACCAACCGATAAACTCCAAATGAATTCCTGTTCTGTGAATCTGGTGGATATAAAGAAGGAAAAGCATTTTTTTGACTCAGAAATTGGACAGAAAGCTCAGTCAAGAACTAACGGTAACCAGACATCCGACATAATAGGTAAGACTGATTGAGAAAACGTGTGGTGTGAATCTCAGGTACTAGGCCCGGGCTGGGGCAAGTCGTCTGGGTCCACTGAGGCAGGGGACTCACCTTGGACAGAGGCAGAGAGGCCAGAACTGGCCCCTGATGCAGTATGTCCAGCAAATGTAGTCCCCAAGAAAGAGAACAACAGAAATGATAAGTAAGCAGTTTTGATGTCCCAGAGACTATTTCGAGAACAAGAGAAGACTACATGGGGTGCGAGTTAAGGAAAAGGGAAAATAACAAAGAACCAATATATTTGTGAGAAGATGGAGAAAAAAACACCTGGAACAAAGAGAGGTAGAAAGAGACTCCATCACTAGCAAGAGAGACATCAGGCAGAAAATGGATTGAGCCTAGAGGAGAGTGAAGAATAAAATGAGAAGGAAAGAGAAAGGTAGACTGGGGGTGGAGGGAAGAAGGTGGAATGAGGATGGGAGAAAGAGCCAGAATGAGGGTGGAGGTAGCAGGTAGGAAGTGGGTGGAGGTAAGTGTTATAATGAAAGTGGAGAGGGAAGGAAATCGAAAGGTGGAAGAAAGAGGTTGACTGAGAGCAGAGGGAAAGGCACATTGAGGGTAGAGCTAGGAGGTAGAAGGGAGGTCAGAGTAAGAGGCAGGTGGAGGGAAGAGCTAGGAGGGGGTATCAGGGTGAGGGTAGGAGGTAACATGAGACTGGGGGTAAGAGGGAGAATGAGAGTAAGGACAGGAGGTAGCATAAGAGTGGAAGAAAGAGTTGGTTGAAGGTGGAGGTAGGAGAGGGAATGAGGGTGGAGGTAGGAGGAAGGAAGAATGAGGGGGTTGGGCGGTAGGTGAGGCTGGGGGTAAGAGGTGGAGTGAGGGGAGAGGCTAGAGGTCGAGTGAGGGTGGTAGAAATAGGCAGAATGAAGTCGGTCTTCCGGTGTTCTCAAGGTGGGTTTCCCCGCAATGTGGGTGCTTTGACTCAAACTGAGACCCTAAAGGGTTTTACTTCTCTGTGCAGAGATCAATAGTGAAGACTCCAGCGACGGAGAGGATTTGACACAACCCTCCACCTCAGAGCTGAGAAGGGGGCATGGTAAGGAAGGGGGCAGCAAGGCTGGGCTGCGCGAGTCGGAGTTCAGAGCTACTGTTTCCAGAGGCACCTTGTGAACCCCATCACTACAAGGGCCTGGTTTATCCTGCAGTCTGTTCTTTGCATTCATTTTACTTGAAATTTTGGCGAAATGCAGAGAGACAGGAAATCATAATAGATATTCTCTGTATTTTTTGATGTGCCTATTATTAATCAACATATGCACCCATATATTGATATACTGTAGAAACAGGTGAGCAAAGTAATCAGCTTGTTTTAAAACTAATTGCTGTTTTATAAAGTATTGGATTTATAAGTGATTTCTACAGAGAAAAACCTAAGTATTTCTTTATTGGTAGGTCATATCATCCTCTGGTCACAAACGTTGAATCTTAGCAAAAGAACTCATCCGCTAGCTAGTGTGAGCAAAAAACAAGACTTCAGGTCAAGTTTCTGAAACCCGAGTGTTGTTTTTGGCAGAGTTCTTCAGGAGGTCATTGACTTTTCAAAGGATCTTTGCAAACAATATCTTATGTTTTCCTTTATCTTATATTTTCCTTTTCCTTCACCAACTTTAAGGGGTCAGCCTGGGGGATTTGCCCCTAGCTGAGAAATAGTAGTCACGGGGAACTGTCAAGGTCTTCTGCAATGTCACACGGAGATAATGGGAAAGAGAACCAGCTTCCCGGATTCTGTGCTATTTCCTTTGTAACTTTAGGACGCCAAATGGCTACCAAAATGTCGCTTCCTCAACCCATTCTGCAGCGTGAGAGCTGTAGCTCTTTGGTATACAAATTGTTTTGTTTTCCTTCCTATTTCCAGACACAGAATATTAGGAGAGTATCTACTTAGGAAGCACGCTGGGAAAAGACCCAAGAACAAGTAAAAATACTTGTTCTCGATGAGACGAGCGAACGCGGCTGTGTTCCGCTCGCGCCACCTGCTCCTTCAGCTACCCAAGCGAAATGCAAGTGTGCTTCAGGTTGCAAAGTGCATGTTCTACCGTGTCTTGGTTGAGGCAGATGCTCTGAACGTAGCATTTGTCTGTGTCTTGACAAAAGAGGGTATTTCTGGATTTGCAGACAGTCCAAGAGGGTAGCAGGTTGGGGGGAGGTAGCAGGTTCCCCATCTTCCACACAGGATCTTGCAGGTCTCCCTGCAGGAGAAACAGCAGAGTTGAGGGACCTGTGAATGGTCGAGTTGAAGGGTAGGAGGTAGAAGAGAGCACAGTGCAGGCAGGTCAGGTGCCACCAGAGCAAGGCTGCCCCCTGCTGGCAAGGGCAGGACACGGAGCATCACTAACCACAAAGCAGGCGACTTAGAAGGACCAGACAGCGTGGCCTGGGTGTGAACCAAAACTTGCGTGGTTGGTCAAGATATTTCCAAGTTTTCGTATTGGGGAATTTTCTGACAAATTGGTTCCTTGGTCACCCATTGAGTCCCCTAAAGAATCTATGTTTCAGTGGACTGTGGTGTAGGATTATAGGGGCTTTGGTGATGGACGTGGTGTAGTAACAGACACCTGAAGACATGGGAAACTATATCCCGAAATCATACTCGCCATCATGGAAACCAGCGTTACCTTAACAAAAAATACTATTTTTAAAAAATACTTAAACAGGAAAGTCCGATTCTTTTGTCAGTTATAATAATCTTGATTCTTTAGAATCAAGTGAGGGAGGAGAGACCCATGTAGCCACCTGCTCTGGACCCGACATTGCACCACTTAAGACTACTAAGATTGCAGTCCTGGCCGACAGCTATGCAAAGTCTAAATCCAGAGCTCTGGTTTCCCGAGCTCTTTCTGTATGCCCTGATTCTTTTAGTTTTATTTTTTAAGATTTATTTATTCATACCTACAAGAGCTGGGGTATGACCAGAGGTGTGGGGGGAGGAAGGTGAGAGGATTCACCAGAGACAGAGTGGGGAGCAGAACAGGCAAATCCACTGAAATCCACTACTTAGGGGAGCCGCGGGGAGACAGGAGAGGTCTGCTGAGCCATGTGGGTCAGCTCCCTGGCCAGGAATGGAACTCAGGCTGCAGTGGCTGCTCATAGCTTCATAGTGCTGAGACTTTAACCCCTTGTGCCACCAGGGAGGCCCCAGTGATTCTATTACTTCTAGATACCATTTTCTGCATGTAACTTCTCTGACCCTATTGAGAAAAGGAAGGAAGCAAGAAGACCTTACAGGCTGTGGTTCAAATGGGTGGGCCCGAGAGCAACCTTCAGCGAGAGAAGGGGGAGGATTGGGGCTCAGAACTGGGGAGAGGGGTGCACAGGGGACTGCGGTGACGGTTAACGTATGAATTGGTGGTGGGAAACCTACGGGGAATACACAGTAATGTAAAAGACACAAATAAAAATAACAATTAAAAAAAGAAAATACAGCAGAAATACACCAGTTAAATGACACTTTCTCACCACAACTATCACATCTGTGACTGCTCGAGAGTTGAACTAAGGTGCTTATTCTCCAGCAGCATGCTTTATATCCTGCACCGCACAGCAGGCTTTGTCCTCTGCTCTTGATTATGTCGTCACTAGCCTCCAGTTTAGAAAGTCTTCCAAGAAGAGCGTGTGCTGTTATTCAATTATGGGGAGAAAAATGACTTCGCAACCACCACTCTCAAATATATTGACTTATATTGTGATTTTTTTGCAGGGCTTTTGTAAGTAAAATTTCATTTTCTTTTCACAAAAATCTTAACAGAGAAGTCAGTAGCTGAGTGTCCAGCTATATAGGTGGGAGAACTGGAGCTAGTAATGTTGAAGAGTCATTTACAAAGTCGTATGGGAAGGAAAATGGACAGTCCAGTGGGAACACAGCGCTGGACTTGGGCCCCCGAACTGGATTCAGAGGGAGAAAAGGGGAGGGGAAATGACCATCTAAACATCGTCATTATCTCAACCCATCTGCCATGTGAGTTGTCATAGAATTTTAAGACTTTTGTGTGCAAGTAATCTTTTCCTCGCTTACCACATAAGAGTCCATACGCAGAAAATCATCCGGGTGCGAAAAAACTTTTATAAAAGAGGTAAAGCAGATAAGAAAGCTTCATGGTTATAACCAGTGCGTTCTACAGAAGATTCGATCGAGTTCTTTGATGTATCTTTCAAAGCAATATTTAATTTAGATTAATTTAAAATGGTTCCTGTTGTAACTTTGGATTAGTTAGGCTATGACTGTAACATATAACCCAAAGAAATGGATGACTCAAGCGCAATAAAATTTTGATTTTTTTCTCAAGTAAACATTCCGGGGAGGGCGGAGCTCCGTTTCGCAGCCTCTTCTGGGAAGCAGCCAATGGGAGACCGGCCTTCTCCTAGACCAGGCTCCCAGCTCCGCTCTGGGAGAGAAGCGCAGAAATAATCACGAATCCAGATAGATCAGCGCGTCCAGGAGGAGACAAGCACAGCAGAGAGGGATAGATGGATGGAGACAGGACAAAGACCGAGATGCCCACGGGGACCTCAACCTCAGGCGGGGTGACAGGGAGGGATAAATTACCGACCTCACTCCATGGGGGAAATCCTAGAGGTCTGACGGGGGACAGTTGGAGAGTCAGACACCCCAAGTTTTGTCAGACACTGGTTTCGCTTCTTCTGCAGAGAGAAAACGTGTCTTTTCAGGGGACGGTAAGGATGAGACACCATCAAGAGCCCCACAAAGACGTGACCCGGGCGCTGAGGGTAAGGACGGCCTCGCGGGGCCCCGGGGCCCGGGCGCTGAGCTCTGGCGCCTTCTTCCCCCGCACGTCACGAAGAGCACACGCCACGGGCCGCAGCCCGTCCTCTGCCTGTATCTCGTCTGGCCATTTGGAAAAATGCCGAGAGAAATCATTCTAAGTTCTGGCTAACATGGTGGCTCTAGAGGAATGGGGCGCTGTTTCCATGGCACAGGGTCAGATGAGTTGCCCCCAGAGTATTAGATTTATATGGTGATTTCCACCCCACCCACTCCCTATTCTGTAGAAAATAGGGAAAGTGGGATTTTGCTAATTTTTTATTTTGTCATAATCTTTTGCAAATGTCAGGTGACTCTGATCACAGACTCTATTGACAGAAGGAAAAATTTCTAGTTAGTACATCAAATTCAGCTTATGCAATAGCTCTGGATTGATGGCCCCCGACGACAGGCTTAGGGAAGAATGCTATTTGAAGATATCTGTGCAAAGATCCTTTTATGTTTACAGCAACCTCAAACGTAGGTCAGGTCTGCTGTTCTCCCCCACCTCACAGATGGGGAAACTCCAGAACCCAAACATTTAAGGCCCTTTTACACATCACATTAGAAATTACCAGAAGAGCAGAACTAACAGCCTGGACTCCTGCAAGCATCCCTAATGCTTGCAACCTTTGAAGTAATGTTTTATTATTTTAGAAACATACTGCCATATAGATTCTATATGTTACAAAATTCTCCAATAAGGTTTGGGGCAGAATCCCATTTTCAAATATGTGGTATTAGCATTCTGGGGCCCAGCTGCATGAATTCATACCAAGGGTGATAAAGACCTTACCGAACTCGTGGCAGCTCAAATCCAGATGCACTGCTATAAAGTTAAAAACAATTTTGGCTTCAAATCTTCATTGTTTTGTATTTAAGGAGAAAGGATTTGGGGTCTCTGCTCCAAATTGAGTGTTCTCTTTCCTTTTGATGAATGAGACAGAAACAATTGTCATCGTGACTTTCTAGCCTACATCTGTCTACAAGGGCAGGTGTCATAAGATTTACAACTCTTTAAGTTGTAGATTCCAGTTATGTTTCCTTTATTTTCTGGATCCTGACAGTATTGGAAACAAATTGAATATGTGGGAGAAAACATTTGACAGAAGAACAATTTCAGTTTTTGATATATCTTTTATTGCTACAAAATCTTCATCCAAAGTTTTGTTATATCAGTTAAAATAAACTAATTTGCTGGGATTCCAGGTGATGGGTATTACATCTGTTCACGAGGCAAGCTGGGCTGAAGGTACAACACATAGTTTTAAAGTTTCAGTGGCACAAGTGTGGTATGAGTGATGTTCACTCACCAAAATAGGATAAAGTAGTTTTGGGGGTGGCGGGGCCTTCTGCTCCCCGTGACTATTGAAGGCACAGCTGAGAGGCTCTGAAATCTTCAGCATGTTTTTTCCACAGGCCCCGTGAATAGGAGAACGAGCTTGG
>PVIJ01025686.1:0-10276 GCA_004024925.1 Scalopus aquaticus
GTATTAGTGAAACTCTTGGTAAAAATGTTATTGTTTTAGCAATCTATTGTTGCAAACAAACCATTCCAAAATATAGTGGCTTGAACAAAAACTATATGTTCATATTTTTTGAGTTAGCAAATTGGTTGGGTTTATCTGCTGGTTCTTTTGTTATCTCACCTTAATTGTGCATTCAGCTTCAGTCATGTGGTGACTCCACTAAGCCTCAATAGTGCAAGATAGTTCTATTCACATGTTGCACATTTGTTACACTGTTGGTTGGGACTCCATTTCCAGTGGTCTTTAACCTTGAAGAGTCTGGAGTTAGAGTTATGGAGTATTATAAGATCGTTAAAGCAAAATCTCTAAGTGTTCTTGAGGCCTGAATTTAGTAGTTAAAGAACATTAATTCCACCATGTTCTATTGGTCAAAGAAAATCTCAGGGTCAACTCAGATTCAAGAAATAGACACCACCAATATGTCAATTGCCACTAAACACTTCAAATAAAACTACAATGTAGGTTTAAATATAGATAAATAAGGTTATCATATGTTAAAACATTTCTCAAGAGATATTGGAAGTAACTTAATGAGAAATGATGTTTAAAAAGGTGGTGTATATTTGAATTCATTTAAAAGATAGATTATGTACCACATTTATACAAGCACTTAAATTTAATAACTTCCAAATAGTTATCATGTTCTGCACCCCCTGCAAACAGCATCTCTTGCCCACCATATTGTTTCTTCTCTGTTCTTTGGATGGCAAAGAATGGAGCCAGAGGCTAATTGTAGAAGATGTCTTCTAACAACAGCTGCTTGGGTTGGAAAAATTAAACATACGTCAGTGGACTTTTACTTTCAGTTTAATTTATATTTTTTTTCATAGAGGAAAAATAGCAGAACATACATATGCATGGGTGTATATAGAATTATATTACCACTGAAATTATTAATTTCTATGAATATTTTACATTAGAAAATCATTAAATTTATAAAACATGCTTTTTTGTTGACAAGAGAAACTATTTGAAAAAAATGGGAATTATAAGTGTTGTTATTGTTAAATTTACCACAGAATTTGCACAGCCAACATGTCTTTCAGTATCTTGAAATCTAATACCTTCCATAAGGGTTTCTGTTTTAACTTTACCATAGAAAAGTTACATCTATGGGGTTATTACTGGTATGGTAGAGATGGTCTTCTCTGCAAATGTTCATGATCCAACTTATTCCCAGTTGATCCAGTGGGGAAATTAGACTTAGGTGTAGATTTCTACCCTTCACAGTACATTTTTTAAAGATTTATTTATTTATTCATATAAGAACTGGGGAGTAGGCCAGAGGTGTGAGGTGAATAGAGGATTCACCAGAGAGAGAGCAGGGAGCAGAACAGGTGGATCGACTGAAGTCCACTGCTGAGAAGAGCAACCAAGTGAAGCAGGAGAGGTCTGCTGGACCATGTGGGAATCTCCCTGGTGGGAGATCAAACTCCTACTTCAGTGGCTGCGGATCGTGTCATAGGCTAACATTTAACCCATTGCATCACCAGGGAAGCCCCACAGTGCTTCTAAGACAAAGAAAACACTGCTTTTGGGGACTGATAGCTTTAGTACTACAAATAATAAGAGCTTTATTTCTTCTTTCCCAATTTTTATTTCTTTTTATATTTTACTCTTCCCTGATTCTAAAACCAGGACTTTTAATGCTATGTTAGTGGTAGTGGTGAGAGTGGACATTCTTGTCTTAACTGGATCTTAATGGAAAGGCTTTCAGTTTTTTACCATTGATCATGGGTTTGTCATACATGGCTTTTATTATGTTAAGATATGTTCCATTTATCTGCACCTTGTTGAGCCTTTTTATCATATTAGATGTTGAATCTTATCAGATGCTCTCTAAGCATTCATTCATATGATCATGTTTTATATAGATATTTCCATTTTTGATGTAGTGAATTGCATTGATTGATTTTCAGATGTTGAACCATCCTTTAGTTCCTAGTATAAATACTACTTGGTTATGATATCTAAAGTTGTAATACACTGTTGGATTCAGGTTGCTAGATTTTCTTCAGGATTTTGCATCTATATTCATTTTAGAGATTGATCTGCAATTTTATTGGTTGTGTTGTCTTTTTTGGCTTTGGTATTAGAGTGATGACTGCCTCACAAAGAATGTTTGGAGATGTTTCTTCTCTCTCAATTTTTTTAAAGAGTATGAGCAGGGTATTTATTAATTCCTCTTAAAATTTTTAAAAAACATTTTATTTATTTATGCATATAAGCTGGGTACAGACCAGAGCGGGGCAGCGAGAGGGTTCACCAGAGACAGAGTGGGGAGCAGAACAAGCAGATTGACTGAAACACACTGCTGAGGGGAGCAGTGGGCGAGGCAGGAGCAGTCTGCCATGCCATGTGGGGTTCTCCCCGGCTGGGCATCAAGCTGATGTCGCTGCTGCTGACAGCTCCACAGTGTGGCGCCTAACCGCTGCACCACTGGGGAGACCCCCTCTTCGAAAGTTCTGAATCCACCTTGCTCTGGAATTTTTCTTGGGGGGGGTGGTACAGTTTTAAGAATTGTTCAGTGTTAAGAATTGTGTCTGTGTTTGCTTTGTTCAGGTTTTCTTTTTTTTTTTTTTCTTTTTCAAGTTATCAAGTTCTTCCTTATTGAATCTTACAGGATGATGCAATTCTAACAATGCGTCCATCTCTTCTAGGTTATTGAACTTGTTTGCAGATAAATATTTATACTGTAAAATTACACAGAAAAAATAATTTAAAAAATAAAGCAGTTCAGCGAAGTGTCAGGTAATAATCTCAATACAAGAAAAAAATCAGTCACCTTCCTGTGTGCAAACAGTGACGTAGAAAAGGAAGAAACTACAACAACATCACCAAAAAAATAAATACTTGGGAGTAAGTCTTACAAAGGAGGTGAAGAAACTGCACAAGGAAACTTACAAGGCATTGTTAAAATAAATCAAAGAAGGGCCTCCCTGGTGGCGCAGCAGTTAAGTGCTGTGCTGTGGAGCTGTGGGCAGTGGCAACGAGTTCGACACCTAGCTGGGGAGATTCCCACATGGCATTGCAGACCTCTCCTGTCTTGCCCACTGCTCCCCTCAGCAATGTATTTCTGTCGATCTGCCTGTTCTGCTCCCCACTCTGTCTCTGGTAAACATTCTCACCGCCCACGCCTCTGGCCTGTACCCCAGCTTGTATGCATAAATAAATAAATTTAAAAAATATAAAAATAAATCAAAGAAGACAGAAGAAAATGAAAAGATATTCACCGCTCACGGATTGGAAGTATCAGCGTTGTCAAAACGGCCACCCTACTCAAAACAATTTGCAAATTTAATGCAAACCCAATAAAATTTCAATGACATTCTTCAAATAAATGGAACAAACATTACTAAAATTCATATGGAACCACAAAAGACCCTGAACTGCCAAAGTTATCCTGATTTAAAAAAAAAAGAGGATGTATAGCAATATTACACTTTCAAATTTCAAATGACACTACAAAACTGATGGTAATTAAAACAGCACTGTATGGAACAAAAAAAGACACAAAGAGCAATGAAATAAAATTGAGACCCCCATAAATAACCACACACACATATGGACAGCTAATTTATCACAAAGGAACAAAGAATGTATGCCGGAACAAGGAAAATCTCGTCAATAAATGGTGTTGGAAAAATTGGACAGCCACATGTAAAATAATGAGACCACACTACTGTCTCAGACCATACACAAAAATCAACTCAGAATGGATCAAAAACTTGGATGTAAGATTTGAAACCATGAAATATATAGAAGAAAACATAAGCAAAGCACTCCGTATCATAAGCTTCACAGATATATTTGTGGATTCATCCCCAGCACTAAGAAAAACAAAAAGAAAATATAAACAACTGGGATTACATAAATGTAAAAGCTTCTGCATAGTGAAAGATAAAATAACTAAAATGAAATGGAAGAAGACAATGGATTACCTTACATTTGACAGGGGACTGATACTAAAGATCTACTAGGAACACATACAATTCAAAAAAAAAAAAAAGAGAAAAGAAACAAATAAACCAGTCAAAAAATATAAGTACAAAAGCTAGTCACTTCTCCAAAGAAGATATACAGATGGCCAACAGGGGCATAAAAAAAAGTTGATCACTTATCATCAGGGAAATACAAATCAAAACCATAATGATGATCCCACACACCTGTGAGAATGAGGAATACCCATATAAAAAAGACAAGAAATGATTATTGCTGGAGAGGGGGCGAGAAAAAGGAGTCTTCTTACACTGTTGGTGGGACTATAAACTGCTCCAGCCTCTGTAAAGCACTATGGAAATTTCTCAAAAGATTAAAAAAATGATTTGCCCTATGACCCAGCAATTCCACTTCCAGTTATCTACCTGAGGCATACAAAAACACTACTTTGAAAAGCAATTTATTGAAGCACTGCTTACAATAGCCACAATATGGAAACAAACTAAGTGCCTTAGTGAAATTTTGCGTTGGTGCCAAGAGAAGGAATTTTGAGCCAATGATATTTACTGAGTTCCTACTATGTGGAGGTTTCAGAAACAAATAACAAACAAAACTAAATAACAAAACAAAGAAAGAAAAAAAAGAGGCTACAGTCAAATTATTTTTCATAAAACTGCACTTTTTTTTGCATATTAGATTTATATACTAACACATTAGAAGTTCTGATAAGTCTCACAGAAAGGAAACCTCACTCTCTTTACTTTGGTATTTTCCTAATATTTTACCGTCACAGACTGCCTTTTCCTCCTAACAGCTTTTGATATCCTGAGGCACAAATATTTCACCAGACTCTTGGGGAAATTTTTCAGAGACAACGAAATGTCTTAACAACCCAAATACATAAAACTTGTTCTTCCACAGTAAAGTTTTAATAGGTTCTGATTATTTAAAAGCAAATTCATTTTCAAATTGTCAAAATTTCATCCCCGTGTGTAAAACTATTGATCAAACTTATTGTTTAAGCAGAAAAACCTGAGAGAATAATTTTAACAAAAATAATTAAGTCCAATGCCTGAATTAATTTTATTTTTTTAAGATTTATTTTTATTTATTTATGCATACAGGAACTGGACCGTAGGCCAGAGATGTGGGAATGGGTGAGAGGATTCATCAGAGTAGAGTGGGGAGCAGAACAGACAGATCTACTGAAATACACTGCTGAGGGGAACAGCAGGCAAGACATGTCTGCTGTGCCATGTGGGTTAGCCTTCTGGCTGGGGATCAAACTCAGGCCACAATGGCTGGTGATAGCTTGATAACACTGAGATTTTAGCCTCTGTGCCACCAGAGAAGCCCGTATGATTAATTTTAAAGATAAAACTATTTTTCTTTTTTTTAATTGTTATTTTTATTTATGTCTTTTACATTACTGTATATTCCCCGTGGGTTTCCCACCACCGATTCACCCGTGAACCGTCACCACAGTCTCCTGTGCTCCCCTCTCCCCCGTTCTGAGCCCCAATCCTCCCCTCTCTGATTGTCGCTCTTGTATTTGGTTCCCCTATATTCCTGTTATAAGTAAGACCATTCGATATTTTTCTTTTTCCTTTTGGCTTATTTTGCTGAGCATGATACCTTCTAGTTCCATCCATGTTGCTGCGAATTGCATGTGTTTATCTTTTTTGAATGCTGAATAGTATCCAATTGTGTATATGTACCACATCTTCTTGATCCAGTCATCTATTTTTGGGCATCTGGGTTGTCTCCATACCTTCGTTATTGTAAATAGCGCTGCAATAAACATATGGGTGCATGTATCCTTTTGGATTAGTGTTGTGTCCTTTCGGTAGATTCCCAAAAGTGGTATCGCTGGGTCGTATGGAAGCTCCACTTTTATCAGTTTGAAGAAACACCATACGACTTTTCATAGTGGTTGGACCAGTTTGCATTCCCACCAGCAGTGTAGAAGAGCATGATACTGGAAAAAAAAAAAAAAAAAAAAAAAAAAAAAAAAAAAAAAAAAAAAAAAAAAAAAAAAAAAAAAAAAAAAAAAAAAAAAAACAGATGTACAGACAAATGGAATCAAATAGAAAACCCAGAAATAAATCCACATATCCATGGACAACTAATCTTTGACAAAGGAGTGAAGAATATGCAATGGAAAATGGGTAGCTTGTTCAATAAATGGTGCTGGGAAAACTGGACTGCTACAAGCAAAAAAATGAAGCTAGACTACTATCTCACACCATGCACAAAAACAAGCTCAAAATGGATAAAAGACCTGGATGTAAGACCTGAAACCATAAGATTTATAGAAGAAAATATAGGCAAAACTCTACATGACATACATCTCAGCAAAATCTTTAAAGACACATCCCAAAAAGCAAAGGAAAAGAAAAATAGATGGGACCACATCAAGCTAAAAAGCTTCTGTACAGCAAAAGAGACAATAATCAAAACAAACAGACACCCTACTAATCGGGAGAAAATTTTTGCACTCAATACAACCGATAAAGGACTGATAACTAAAATCTAGAAGGAGCTCGCACAACTCAACAAAAACAAAGTCAACAATCCAGTCAAAAAATGGGCAGAAGAGCTAAATAGACGCTTCTCCAAAGAAGAAAAGCAAATGGCCAACATTTGAAAAAATGTTCAACATCACTTATAATCAGGGAAATGCAAATCAAAACCACAATGTGATGCCATCTCACGCCAATGAGAATGGCGCACATTAAAAAAACAGGCAACAACAAATGCTGGCGAGGATGTGGAGAAAAAAGAACTCTTTTTTCTCTTTTTGAAAAGAAACATTTTGGGGAAAATGTAAAAGATATGGTAACTTAATTATCTTAAATTGATTTTGAGAAAAATAATATATGTATAAGAAATATAGAACATTTACTTAACATGATGAAAAGATGTGTAAGTTTTAAGTTTCCTTATTCTTTCCATAACTTTTCCTTACATACCCTGAAGTCACTGTAGGCTGATTAAAAATTAACAGGTGAATATTAGTGAACTCACCTAGTTTTTGTCTTTCTCCTGTGGGTTTACTTCATTTAAAATAATCCTTTCCAGTTCCAACCATGTTGTCACGAACAGCAAGATTTCCTCTTTTATAAAGCTGAGGTAGGTATTCCATTGGTATATACCACATCTTAATCCATTCATCTGTCAGTTAGGCACTTGTTTCCAGAGTTTAACTGTTATAAATTGTGTTGCAGTTAATGTAGAAGTGCATATATAATTCTGCATTAGTATTTTTATAATCTTTGGAAAAAGATCTAGGAGCAGAATTGTTGGGTGATATGGTATCTCTACATTTAATTTTTTGAGAAGGGCCTCCCTGGTGGTGCAGAGGTTAAGCGCTGCGCTGTGGAGCTGTTGGCAATGGCGATGCCGAGTTTGACGCCTGGCGAGGGAGATTCCCACATGGTGTGGTAGACCTCTCCTGCCTCTCCCACTGTTCCCCTCAGCAGTGTATTTCCATCGATCTGCTTGTTCTGCTCCCCACTATGTCTCTGGTGAACCCTCTCACCGCCCATGCCTCTGGCCTGTACCCCAGCTTGTATGTATAAATAAATAAAAATCTTTAAAATAAAAAGATAATTTTTTGAGAAATCTCCAAATTATTTTCCACAGGGTCTGGACCACCAACAGTGTAAGAGGGTTCCTTTTTTCTCCACATCCTCACCAGGACTTGTTTGTGGCCTTGATATGGAACATCCTCACAGGTGTGAGATAGCATCTCATTGGGTTTTTATATGTTTGTTTCTTATGCTTAATTTTTCATCACATTCATTCATTCATTCTTACATCAGAACTAAGAAGTTATTTTCAGCACAGACATTAACTAAAATCCGTAGAAATCAACTTTTTGAAAACTTCATAGTTGGTAAATGATAGCGTCAAATATAGACCCAGGTGTTCTCGCACTACTTCCAGGGATCTGTTCAGGTGACTGCAGTCTCCCCTAATAGATTTCACATTGAGAGGGATAGTGAGGTATAGCTGTTAAGAATGTATGGTCCAACAATGAATGGACTCTCACTACCATTTATAATGTGTCATTTTGGGGCATAATTTATTTGTACATAGTGTCACAGCCTTTGGTAGGAACTATTAACAGGATTCATCTAATAATTGTTGTAGTGGCAAGAATGACTCAGGGAGCACAGTGCTGTGCAGACGGGTCAAAAGGAGGAGTTCTGGAGCCCTCGGTGGCTTTTTATGCTTTTTAATGGTCTCTTGTAGGGAGGCAATGATGTACAGGGCAGGCAATGGGGCCGGGGGACTGGGAGGCTGGCAGACTTCCCAGACCCCAGAAATCTTCACCTTCTTGGGGGCTCTCTGGCGGTGTCTCGTGGCCTCTCTGTTGCACCCCAAAAGGTCCTGTACTCCACGCTCTGTTCTCTGCTTGTGGCTCCTGCTGCTGCTTCTTCCTCTGCTTGTAAGTCGAATCTCTGGCCCAGGTGTGCCCATTCACACAGGCCCACACCCTACTCCAGGTGCCAGCCATCAAGCATGCGCATAGGCCTGCAGAGGTCCATCATTGACTTGACGGAGAGCTGAAAAACCTGGCAATTCTCATTTACCCTACAATTTTGAAGTATTTAGTACTTCTTACCTTATCTATGATAAATCTTCCCTTAATGCTAGCCAAAACTATTTTAGCAGACAGCATGCTTTTTATTTGGGCAGGGATGGGGAAATCACTAGTTATTGCAGTTATTCATCCTTTTCTTTCTTTTTATATTCACTTTTTAATATTTATAAAGACCATGTACTAATTTATTTATTCATTTATTTATTTAGTATCCAAAAGAGCAGGTTTATTATAAAAAGGAGAGAAAAATAAAGGACACTTGTGTAGACACAAAGGGGCAAAAAGGGGTGCCCCGAAAGGCACAAGTTTGTTAAAAGAGAGGCCTGCATGGTCGCAGGTGGGCAGCCTTGGGAGGAGAGCTGCCTCTGCTGAGGGAGGTCAGTGAAGAGAAGTCCCAGCATGGCACAGCTCATGGGCAGGCAGGAGAGCTGCTGCCATGTGGAGGGAGAGATTTGGCAGGGAGGAGCATCTGCATAGGCACAGGTGGGCAGAAGGTCCATTGCTCCTGCTCTACAAAAGGAAAATATTGGTGAAAAGAAGCACCTGCACAGTCACATGTGGGTGGGAAGATGGCTCTGGACATTATTTAAAGACTCAAATAACTGTTTTCTTTTTACAGCTTAAAATAATAATTTTGACTTTTTAAAAAATTTGTTTGAATATTTTTTTCCTTACTTCTAAATATCATGCAATATTTTGTTAGTTTTATATTTTTACATTGTATGCATTGTCTTGGAGCCCTCGCAGTGGAAGTTCAAGATTTAGCTTTCATTTATACAGCTGCCACTATATCACATGTTCTTTTTTTTTTTATATCTATTTTTATTGTTATTTATGTCTTTTACATTTTGTATTCCCCTTGGGTAGCCCACCACCAATTCACCCGTGATCCATCTCCATGGTCCCTTGTGTTCTTTTCCATTCCATTTTGTGCGCTTTTCGTTCCCTCCCTCCGCCCCCGCCCCCACCCCCACCCCCGCTGATTGTCTCTCTCCCACTCGGCCTCCCTATAGTCCTGTTATAAGTGAAACCATTCGATATGTTTCTTTTTCTTTCTGGCTTATTTCACTGAGTATGATCCCCTCTAATTCCATCCATGTCACTGAAAATTGCATGTGTTTATCTTCTTTCCATGCTGAATAGTATTCCATTGTGTATATGGTATATGTACCACATCTTCTTGATCCAATCATCTATTTTTGGACATCTGGGTTGCTCCCATACCTTTGCTATTGTGAACAGTGCCGCAATGAACATATGGGTGCATGTATCCCTTATCACATGTTCTTACTGAAATCTTTCCTGTCATCCCAATATAAGTGTGGCATTTTTTTTAAATCTCATATTCAACATTAGATGACCTGATACTATTCATAGCTCGGCCATAAAAATAATCAATGAACAACTCTTATTGCATAACTTTTGTTTTCCTTGGATTTAATGACTACTTTTATTTTTCTGTTTGGTTTTCTATATTCTTACAACAAAGTTATACTCCTTTCCTCACAATTCGCTTTTTAATGTACAAACATATCCAATATTCATGAGTTTTCATTTTAAGGGTTCAGGAAGGAATAACCTTTGTCTTCATTTTCTCTTGCTTCTTTTTGCTGAAAACCAAGATTTCCACTTCTACAATATGTTAACTTCCATGGTTTGAAGAATTACATCCTCCAATGGCTTGCTAAA
>PVIJ01025687.1:0-10268 GCA_004024925.1 Scalopus aquaticus
CCCCCCCCCCCCAACTCTTGTCCCTGGAGTGAGGTCAAGTGTTAAAAACCAACCCAGGATTGAATGGTCTCATCTCAGCATGTAGGCCCTTTCAAATGCTCAGGGACATCAGGGCAGCAGTTTTATATTTATTAAACATCAGCAGGGTCTCTTACAGAGGACTGAGCCCTAGGAAAACTCAGGTCCCAGCTCAGAGAAACTTTAAAGGCATAGAGCAAAGGGAGGACAGATCTGGGCAGTCAGCATCGCCATAAAGCCGCTGAACTGGGAAGGAGTCTGCTTTTAGGATGAGATGTTTTATGAAACTTCCCCCATTGGAAACTTTTTTCTACCATTAGTCATCACAGAAACTGAAGATGTCGGGAAAGGATGGAGTATTTTCTAGAGTGGAGAATAAGAAAGAGCCGGGCACACAAGTGATGGTAGAAGGCAGGCGCAGCCACACCCATCCATCCCAGGCTTTTTGCCAATTGTCTCCATGAGAGAAAGTTGCTAGACTAGAGGGGGAGGGGCTGACAAAGGGTAGAGAGAAGAAAAAAGGATGCGGCTAAGTAAAACCATACAAAGAAGTCCATAAAGAGAATTCAAAAAATGAAAAATAACTTTAAAAAATTATATCTAACCCCACAGAGCAAAATAAATGTGAAAACACGATTTGGGGGAAGTGCACAAAACTGGAAATTAAAAGAAATTTGTTCAAATTCTGACTCAGCCACTTATTAGCTGGGACTTGATCTCTAGGCATCTCAGTTTCCGCCTAGTAAATGGGATAATAATCCGAAGTCACGTGATTATTGTGAACACCATGGAGATGGGCCTATGAATGTGTCTCCCAGGCTATGAATGTAGCTATTCAAATGGTAATGTCCATAATTGGTATTATCATCATGTTTGATAAAAAGGTGATTCTGGCACAGATATTTGCATATTCATTAAAAGCTATGAAAATGCTGATGTTATAGCTATAGTCACTGCCGAGGTACCTAAAGCATCTAGATCTGTCAAAAGAAAATTACAGAAACTTCACTGAAGTCGATCTGCCCTCCCTCTCATGCTGATAAGAAAAATGAAAAACCAACTCAATCCTTCGTAGGAATGTCCCTTCTACTGTCTTCCAGCTAAATATTCATTCTTGCCAACTCTCAAAGCTATTCTGAGACAAAGCAGAGATCACAGTTTATCTCTTGGGCTTTTAATATCCCCCATTTGTATGGATTGAAAAATTGAGGTGCCTGGAAATAAAAGCAGCTTGCACCAAATCCATGTCTGCTAGGAACAGCCTGGCATTTCCTGCCTGAGAGAACACCCTGCAGAAAGCCCAAGCCGCAGACTCAGAGCAAAACACAGAAAAGGTATAAAATATTAAATAAAGACCAAGTAGGGAAAACAAAAAGATCATATTCTGAGACATATTTTCACAATAAGGAAGATAAATTCAGAGACCGAAACATGGGAGAACCAGACAAATGCTGAAATAAATATGAAAAGGAGACAAATTTGGGCCATACAGAAAGTAAAACCCTAAAATGTTAGACAATGCTTGAAGAAAAGGTAAAAGTGGGAGAGTAAAATAAATACCAAAGGGCAATAAATCATAGAAATAGCACTACTGAGAATGATGGTGAATAAAGCACATCTCAGAAAGTAAGCCTTCAAGAGGAAGACAAATGCAGTGTGACTAACAAATACAGATATCATGCCAAGGATGGAAACACCACGGCTGGAAGATAAATACCCAGCATTACACTGACCGCCCTGACTTCCATAGGGAATGCAATTTACATGCATTTCCCTAAACTCTTCCTCTTGGGTTGTTCTTGAGCCTCTTTCTATTCAATGCAGGAGTGGAGGTCACCTCTCCTTACTTGATAGTCGCTCTCACTTACTTTGTAAGTGAAACATGGACTCAGTCTCCTTAGAAGAGACTCTACTCTGTTTCTGTCACTGATAACTTCTCCAGGGGAAAAAGCCACAACGTTGCTCTCTTATTCCCAAACTAGGCCTTGTCACATGCAGGTGAGAGGCCTCAAGTATATCATGGGTCATATCTTGCCCACCTTTCCCCAAATATACCCTGCCTTTTCACAGGCTCATTAGAATACAAGGATTGGGTTAAGACTCATCAACAGACTCTACTGAGAAAAACCCTGGACAAGAGGGAGGGACAATAGCTTCTCGTGATGAAATCAAGGCAGGCTTTGAAGCCAGACCTACTGTAAAAATTCATATACACAAACCCTATTTTGATGAGGTTTGGGAGCTAGAAGAGAGTTCCCACACATGTGCAGTGAGCAAACTGCAGGTACCAACATGACTTGCTTCTCTCCCATAGGAAGTAGTGGTCCAGAGGAAAGAAGCAGATGGCATCTTTACATGGCAGCCCCTCTAAAGGATATATAAGGGGGTTGGATATAGGGTCTTGGATATAGGGCAAGTGCACAAGAATCTCCCCAGGAGCCTGCTCTTATCAAATTGTCTTTGGTAGTTGTTTACAACAAACATTCTGTAGGTAGAATAACTAATTGCTTTTTGCTTGATGTCAACAACACTAACATTTGAAATTCTGTGGCGTTGTATGTAAATCCTCTGTGTGAAACTGGACAAGTTAGTTAAACTCTCTGAGACCCTTGGTGCCTCACCTGGGAAATGGAAACAGCATTTAACACAGAGATAATTCAGAAAAAGCACATTTTATGTAAGATGTCTAGCTATTCTTAGGATGCAAAGATGGAACAACTGGGCCTCCCTGGTGGCACAGCAGTTGAGCGCTGCGCTGTGGAGCTGTCGGCAGCGCGCATTGCAAGTTCAACGCCCAGCCAGGGAGATTCCCACATGGTACGGCAGACCTCTCCTGCCTCGCCTGCTGCTCCCCTCAGCAGTGTATTTCTGATCTGCCTGTTCTGCTCCCCACTCTGTCTCTGGTGAACCCTCCCACCGCCCCACGCCTCTGGCCTGTACCCCAGTTTGTATGTATAAAATAAATCTTAAAAAAAAAGAAAAGAAAAGAAATCTCATTAATATTAAAAAAAAAAGATTGAACAACTATCCAATCATAATGCTCATCTGGAGATGGGGTCTGGATCCTGACAGACTGGGGCCTTGCCCCACAGGAAAGAACAGAATGGCAGTGATGAGGAAGGGGAGGACCAGCATTTCATCTCTGAAAGCAGGAATGAGTCAATTTAGGCAACAGGCAATGTACAGAACACGATGATAGTCATTACACCTAGCGTCTGTATCCCACATTACAAATTTATCAAGCACTTTCACTCAAAAAGGGGTCAGATTATCTACCAGGCATAAGTGACAGGATAAGGCTACTTACTCTCATCATAGAAGACATTTTTTACTTTGCAAAGTAGTTTCACATCCATTATCTAACGTGATCTCTTCCATTCCGTAAAGTAAATGGATCAGGGACCATCCATCTCCTTCTCAGTCATGAGGAGCCTGAGGCCCAGAGAGATTGTGACCAAACAGAGGTCAGGCAAGGTCATGCATACAGTAGGTGGCAACTAGGAAATGACTTCAGATCCACAACAGACATATGATCGCCCCCAGCCATCTATCAACATTTCTCTGCATGAGAAACATTGCTGCTTGAGCTGCGTGAGAGGCCCTCTTAGCTAAAAATACCTCATGCAAATGATTTCTCCTTGAGGGAAGAAAAAACACAACCAAACAATCAGTGGGGGAGTAAAAGTAGTTAATAGGAAAATGGAGGCCAGAAAATTGCCTCTCCCCTATCTACTCAAAGAGTGGTCTTCAAATCAGAAGCATCATATCACCTGTGTGCTTATGAGAACTGAAGAAACTGGGGGTGCACACCAGATCCACTGAATCAGAATCTGCATTTTAACACCTGGATTCACAGGTGATTCATGTGCCGATTAATATTTGAGAATTACTGGTCTGGAATCATTCAGACAGGAAATCATTTTGCTATTGATATAGTCCTGAATTCATCTTGTCAGGGAAGAGTTCTACTTTGCACTGCAGGACTTAGAGGACTTTTAGGTTCTACCTACTGAATTACCTACCCTCGTCTCCTCCCTGTATACATCCATCCCAATTGCCTTTATTAATTTGTCTATCATAATTCTAGCTGGCTCTTGTCTTGACAGAACGTATATAAAAAGACCATGACTGGAGGAAAACTCTGCTTCAGAAACAGACTTCATAGAGGTAGAAAGGATAAGAGCTAAATCAAAGCTATTCATCTTAAACATCTCTTGCATTCCTGAAACCCCATGGCCCTGTTTTAATATTGCATCCTTGGTCTAAGTTCCTGTTCTATGTGGCTTTCAGAACTTTTGCTTTGCCCTGATCTCTGACACTTCCCTATTTGTCAGGTATTTACCTGGGGGTAAATTTACATGCCTAGCTGACTGCTCTCCTGACTATTTCTGACCTCTATTATCTGCAGAGTCACATAAGAGCTATTGTCTCTACATGGTCACTCTTATTTGAACTGCTACTTTTGGAGTCCAGAGGTGCATTCTCTCAGAATGTTCTTGGGAGAGGCATATTCAGTCTATGACCCAGTTTTCATTTGTTTTGCAAAAATAAGGCAGTTCTACCTGATTCTTTCCCTTGGAGATGTAGGGCCACATTACATCATACATGGGGAAGTCTCCAAGGGTCCCTCACAAAGGTGAACCATTATCGAACATTATTATTATCCTATTGCCCCTCAATTAAAATAAGTGGCACTTTAAAATGCAGTAACAGCTGCTCCCAGCAGTGTCTCTTTGCAACGCATGTGTGTTCTCAGTTTTTGCTTCTCTCTACAGCCTTTTACATCTTTGTTTAAGCTGTGCTTCACACTCATCATTGTGAAATCCACAGGAATTCCAAATATGAAACACCCAATTCAATCCAAAGCCTGAAAGAGCTCAAGGATTGAGCAATTGCTATGCAATTCTCCTATCTGGACACTGAAAACCCTTTGCTGAAGGAGCATGTTGCAGCAGTAATGTTATGAAGGGAGTGGGGGGTCTTCTTGTGATGTAATCCACAGGCTTCACACTTGGACCCTGTATGGAACTAGTAGCATGCAGTGAAAGGTAACACAATATGTCAACTACATATGCTTACCATGGAAAAAAATCCAAATGCATATGACTCAAAAGAGAAGGATCTTTATGCTTATTTTCTTTGGTATAGTTCATGCCAGAAAATAGTGTCCAACAGAGAAACTATAAAATAATCAACAGAAACAAGTTAACTCTTTATACCTTCTATTCTCAAACTTTCAACAAATGCTTCATCTTCTGTACTCTTAGCTAATGACCTTCCTTCTTATTTCTCCCTGAGAGCTAATGGAGAAGAACTTTCATAAAACTATATCTACTCCCATCCAAGTCTTTATTCTGACCTCCTTTATGCCAGTCATTGATAAGCAAAACTTACTCCTAGACAAAACAAATAGACAAATAGACAAAACTCCTAGACAAGCCCCAATACAGGGGGCTTTGGGAAAGGAGGGGAGGAGTCCAGTGGACTATATATTGGAAAACTGTTAGTGCTTTGGTGGTAGATATGTTATGATAACTTATACCCTAAAACATACAGTGTTATAAATCAACATTAGCTCAATAAATATAAAAAAAGAAAAGGAAAAAACTAGCCCCCAGCCATCCCAGACCCCATTACCTATCCCTACTCAGGAACATTACTACAGACATTCTTTTCTCTCCCGACTCAAGTATATCACTAAGTGTATTTTCCTCTCATATCATTCCTGTTTCTTCTGTACTATTGGATCATTCCCATTAATATCCAGCATACTGTAATTTTTCACATTAAAAAAGGAATCTCATGATCATGGAAATGCAAATCAAAACCACAATGAGATACCATCTCAAATCTGTGAGAATGGTCCATATCAAAGGACCAGAAACAAATATTAACAAGGATAAGGAGAAAAGTGAGCCCTATACACTGTTAATAGGAATGTGGATTGGTCCAGCCCCTACAGAAAATAGAAGATTTCTCAAAACACTAAAACTAAATTTACCATATGACCTAGCAATTCTATTCCTAAATAGCTACCTGAATAATTCAAAAACACTAATTTAAAGGAACATATGCATGCTCATGTTCATTGCAGCAATATTTATAATAGCCAAGTTAGGAAAGCAACCTAAGTGCCCAACAGCAGATGAATGGATTAAGAAGAGGTGGAACATATACACAATGGAGTACTACTCAGCTATAAAAAGATGAACTCTTGTCATTCAAAACAACATGGATGAAACTGGAGGGAATTATGCTAAGTGAAATGAATCAGGAGAAAAACAAATATCAAATGGCTTCACTCACGTAGAATAGAGAAAACAAAGGGTCAGACAAAACCAAACCAAAAGCAAACCCTACAAATCTGAATATAAAAATGAGTCTACCCAAGGAGCAGGTATAGGGTGGAAAGCAAAATGAACAAGGGTGGAGGACTATGGGTGCATTGGTGGCGGGTGTGTATGGTAACATATATCTGAAGAAGTGTGAACCTATGCCCCTGAATTATATATGTTGTTGTCGATCCATGTTATCTTAATAATTTTTTAAAAAGACTTTCTTTAAATTGTTCCTACATCTCCCTCAAACTACCAACATTACTGAAGACCCCATTGAAACAAAACTCCTTGGAAGTTTTGTCTATACTCACTGTATCCAATTTCTCTTCTTCTATTTCTCCTTAAATTTTTTCTAATCTGGCTTTCACACCTCTTACCCATCTGCAGTAAATCTGCTCTTGTCGAGTTCAACAGTGACCAACATGTTTTTAAGTCAAACTTTTAATACTGTACCCTCATGCCCTTTGCTCTATAAGCAACATTTGACAGAATTGAACACTCCCATATAATGTCTTCACTTTGTTTCCAGGACTCAAATGAACATTTTTGGTTTTCTTTTTACCTTACTGGAGATAGTACTTGGTCTCCTTTACTGGTTCTTTCTCAGTTCCCTAACTTTTATGCACTTGAATGTCCCTTGGTGTCTTGTCCAGTATGACAGCTTTAAATGTCATGTTCATGTGGATGACTCCTAAATTTATATAGCCAACCCTCAGGTCTACCTTTAACTTCAAATCTCAGCTATCTATTAGTTGTCTCAAACTTAGTAAGTCTAGTAAAGGACATCCTGATCTTCCTTCTCAAAGCCACTCCTCCCACAATTGTTCCTATTTCAGTTAAAGGCGACCTACTCTTTATTTGCTCTCCCACAAACCATGTTTCATTCATAATATCGTCCCTTCTCTGGTATTCCACAGTCATCCATCAGGACTTTTTCTTTTATCATCACGAATGTGACTACTGCTCATCAACTACACTCTTCCCACCTGGTCCATGTCACCAACAGTTCTCACCTGCTAACTGACCCCGGGATTTCTGTCCCCTCCCTCTACAGTCCAAATAGCAAGGGGGGAGGAGGGGAGCTCGGAGGACTATGGTGATGGCTCCACGGGTGAACAGGTGGTGGTAACTTATGGGGAATACATAATAATGTAAAAGATACGAATAACAAAAATAAATACTATATTAAAAAAAAATAGCAGCCAAAATGACCTTTTTAAAATGTGTTAGATCGGCCTTCCCAGTGGCGCAGCAGGTTAAAGTGCTGCACTGTGGAGCTGTCAGCAGCGGCAACGCAAGTTCGACGCCTGGCCGGGGAGAATCCCACATGGCGCAGCAGACCTCTCCTGCCTGCCCGCTGCTCCCCTCAGCAGTGTATTTCCATCCATCTACCTGTTCTGCTCCCCACTCTGTCTCTGGTGAACCCTCTCACCACTCCACGCCTCTGGCCTGCACCCCAGCTTGTATGCATAAAATAAATAAATAAATAAAATTTTTTTAAAATGTATTAGATCGTGTCAATATTCTCAATATTCTCCTCAGAATCTCCTCATGAACTCCAACTTTGCTTAATATCTGAGTCAAGTTACCATTTTCAGGACCCCACTTAAGAAATGATGATGAGGATGGTGCGTTCCTCAGTGGTGCCTTTCACAGGATAATTGTGAAAAATCAGTATAACAATGTTTGCAGCTGGCTTAGGAGAGTTCCTGGGATGCTCTCAAAGCTCAGAAATGTAAACCATCATCATCATGTATACTTTGATAACAAATTTAATAAATAGGGTCAGCGACATTGTATGTCTAAATGTTACAATAAGATCTAAAAACAAAACTAGGAACTCTAGTCTTCTGTCTGTCCCTTGTTTTCTAAAGAGTCAGACTTTCACTTAGGTATATAAGTCCTTTTGGGTCTGAGGCATCTGGATGGATAAATAAGATTGCTCAGCTGGTAATGATAGTCTCTAGGAGTGGAGACAAAAAGGTAATGACAACAAAGTAAGTGAGGAAGGAGAAGGTGCTAACAACCACCAAGACTTCACACAAGAAGCCTCTCTTGGGGCCATCTGTGGGCACAGTTCAGCTCTTCTCTAGCAGCTCCAGTGTCTCTCCCTCTGCATCGAGAGCAGTCAGACCTTCCTGATGGAGATGACCTGCAGTTGGACCCTCTGATCCTTCCTTCCCTGCTTTCCCTCTCTCCCTGCCCTGAGCCCCACTCTGCCTCTTCCCTCTGTCATCCCATCAGGCTCTCTGTTCTTGCTCTTCATTGCCTGCTTTTTGAGGAGAGCTGTGTCAGCTCTGTAGCAGCTGGCAGAGAGACCTGTATGGGAAGGTGAGTGCATCTTTGTGCTGGCGTCTGGTGAATTTTTCCCTGTGTGTGTGGTTTCTTCCCCTCCCCCCTAAATTGACTATTATCATTTTCTTATTTTTCTTCCTTTCCCATCTGAATGGTACCACTAATGCAGTGAGAAAGAAAGAGAAAAAGAGCCAAAGCCCATTAAAATATAACAGCAAAATAACCCTAGGCTCAGAATATGAGGTGGCTTGAAGGAGTCCTCCTTCTTTTTCTCATTATCTTTCTTATTCGGCCACCTTCTCCACAGATCACTCCCTCTCCTGCTTCCTCAGTGGTTTTATTCTTCTCCATTTGACCATTTGGTTTCCACGTTTTCTTCTTTTCCCTTCCATTGTCCCTTCTTTCTCTCCTTCCCTCTTTCCCTGACTCAGACTCCTTTCCTTTCAGCCATTTCATAGACTATGTCACTGAGTCTGCACACTATTAAATATCAAAAACAGCAACATCCTGCAGACATGGAGAGGATAGTGGTGAACAAAAAGCAAAGGAATTAATAGATCAGCTATTCCTCATCAAGGCAAAGGCAGAGGTAGCAGTTGATGAGAGACACGTAAAAAGTCAAAATGGGGACAGAGGACCCTGCTGGAGAGTGCAAAGAGCACCAGGTTCTGAGGCATCAAGATGTATAAAAAAACATGTGGAATAGCAGAGAAGATGGCTGCTGTCTTTGAGTTGCTTGGCAACTTTATCCACATCATCAAACTCTGTGAGCCTCACCTGTAAAATGGACACCATGGACTCTGTCTACCTCTAAGTCTTTGTGAAGAACATGATATGCAAAAGAAGTTAGTATAACTATGAACTACTATTAAAAAATAAAGTGGTTGTTATTATAACTTGTAGAATTTTTGAGGACAAGTTACCTGGACCACTCACCCATGTGGTCCCAGATCAATAGTGGCAGGGAATGAATTGTTGTGGGATATGACTGAATTGAATTCCCATTCTTTTCACATACTCTGACCCCCCCCAATGTTTTATTCCAGCATCAGTCATTTCTTTGACCTATCAAAATTACTAGGACTAAATAAAACATGTTACTGCCCTATAGTGAAATACTTCCTATGCAACCCTTAACAATTACCCTTTCAATGAATTTGAATAGCCCCACAAAGTGTTCTTTTACTGTTTTAAAAGCAAGATATAAAACTATGTGGACTGTATAGCTTGATTATTTGTGTCACACATGCATATGCTCCAAATATTAATCTCTAAAATATTAATACTCAAAATATTTTTTAAAGATTTATTTTTTATTTATACATACAAGCTGGGGTACAGGCCAGAGGCGTGGGGCGGCGAGAGGGTTCACCAGAGATGGAGCGGGTAGCAGAATAAGTAGATCAGAAATACACTGCTAGTTTTGGTTAATGTCTCTTTTGCTGTATAGAAGCTTTTTATTTTGATATAATCCCATCTGTTTATATTGTCTTTCACTTCCTTCGCTTTGAGGGATGTGTCTTTCAAGATTTTGCTGAGATGTATGTCATGTAGAGTTTTGCCTATATTTTCTTCTATACATTTTATGGTTTCAGGTCTTACATCCAGGTCTTTTAT
>PVIJ01025688.1:0-10268 GCA_004024925.1 Scalopus aquaticus
TATGACCCAGCAATACCACTACTGGGAATATACCCAAAAGACACAAAAACACTAATCTGAAAGGATACATGCACCCGCATGTTTATTGCAGCACTGTTTACAATAGCTAAGGTATGGAAACAACCCAAATGCCCAAAAATAGATGACTGGATCAAGAAGATGTGGTACATATACACAATGGAATACTATTCAGCATTCACAAAAGACAAACACATGCAATTCGCAGCAACATGGATGGACCTAGAGGGGATCATGATCAGTGAAATAAGCCAGAAAGAAAGAGAAAAATATCAAATGGTTTCACTTATAACAGGAATATAGGGGAGCCAAATAAGAAAGCAACATTCAGCAGGGAAGGAGGGGAGGAGGAGGGCTCAAGAGGGGGGAGGACGGGAGCACGGAGGACTATGGTGATGGCTCCACGGGTGAACAGGTGGTGGTAACTTATGGGGAATACATAATAATGTAAAAGATACAAATAACAAAAATAAATATCTATTCTATTAAAAAAATTTTTTCAGAGAAAACAAAAAAAAAGTCTAAGAACCAAAAAAATAAATAAATAAATAAAATAAAATGTTGACACATAACACAGAGGATCTTTGAATATAGCAAACATAAAAAATATCTTTATTTTATAATTTTGACTATTTAAACGGTCTGACATATCAGATTTACTTTCTGCCAAATCTAGCATCAATATGTTTTGATTATTAAATGCTTAGGTACCTAAAAGAAAATTGGATTTCGAATGAAGATTGTATTCTGACAGTGCAGGTCCTACTGTATTACTATATGTCCAATGACATTCTTAATGATGAGAGTTCACTAAAACTATGTTACTGGTGGCAAAATACTTACATGATAAACAGTAATGAGAATTGCATGAATGGATATACACACACAAATCCACACATTCACGTACACACACACTACAGAAGTTATGATGACAGGAACAAGAATCTTGATTTACCTATTAGACAAAGAAAATCTCTTTGTGTGAGAAAGGCAACTTTAAGTACATTTTTCCAGTGTAGAAATTGTTACCAATTGCTAGTACTCATAATAAGCATGTGATAATAAAATGTCTATTCTTTGTTTAACAATATGTCTATTGACATCTACTGTGTCACATAAAAGTTAAGCACCCTGTTGCCCACTGCTTGGTCAATATAAGAGACAAACATTCATCCACTGCAATGGTGACTCTACGGCTGGGTACTTTGTTAAAAACAATCCTTTCTATAAAAGAATGAAAAACAAAAACCCTGAGCAGTGAAGGATTGCACATTCCAGGAATATTAGCTAACTTCCTGCAATAGAACTTAACTCAAGTACAAGTGGACAGTGAGTCATTGTGCTTTGTCTGTAAAATAGGAATAAAAAAGAAGACAAAGCATCTCTATATCTCTAGTAACCAGATATAAAATTCACTAAGTTAAAATCATTTTGAGCATCTTTAAAAAGATCATCAATATTGCATGTTACTTTAAATAACAAAAATGTGTCTATTGTCCCTCCTTTGGGCTTGTGTTTTAATGAAACAAATCCAAAGTAGCACAGCACTTATTTCTAGGTTTTGATCATTAACATTCTTCATCTCTAGGGTGCTAGCCATTAATAACCAAGTTGATAAAATAAACCAAAATATAGGGCATTTTTTTAAAGATTTATTTATTTATGTATACAAGAGCTGGGGTATAGGCCAGAGGTGCTGGGGGTAAGAGGACTCACCAGAGACAGAGTGGGAAGCAGCACAGGTGGATCTACTGTAATACGCTGCTTAGGGGAGCAGCAGGTGAGACAGGAGAGGTCTCCTGCCCCATGTGGGACGCTCCCTGGCCAAGGACTGAACTTGTGCCACAGTGGCTGCTGATAGTAAGGAGGCCACAATATACAGCTTTCTTAATTCTTCCAACCATTTATAGGTTGTTTTTCTTTTCTGTTCTATTTTTTTTTTTTGAAGCTTCTATTCCTACTTGCTCAACCAAAGAGAGCCTATACCGAAGCAAGACAGCTGTGTGCCAAATTTATTCAATCCACACCTGCATAAATCAAACCATTAAAAGTGATTTAATCCTTTGCTGCACCAAAAGTGACTTAGTGACATATGTAAACCTCCCCTACCTCAAATAAGAGAAGTATTATTGGCCACAAATACTTTATAAACTATTAAGTCAAACTGTACCGTAAAGAAACAACAGGAAATATTTCTGAAGCTGCTTACAGCTTGTCAAGTTGACTAATGTAAAACTACATATGCAACTCACCTTGGTAGTAGTCTAAACTCTGGAATTTCCTTCCACTGTAGTAAATTTTGTGGTGCCCTTGAACCAGAGAAGCAGTGTGGTGTGCAGTGGGTAAAGACAGAGATTGTTTTGCTGATGTGAATCCCCAAAATGACCCCTTACCAGTGACTTGGCTTTGGAAAACTTTTAATTTCTTAATTAAAAATGGATATATGAATATATACATAACAGTATAATATGAGAACTAGAGGTAATATATATAATAATAAGTATCTAGAAAACAATTCCCCCCACACACATTTTTATTGTGGTAAAATATATATAATAATTGCCATCTTAACAATTTTTAAGATCAGTTGTATTAAAAATATTCACTTTATAATACCATCATTACCAAGATCTATCCTCATAATTATTTTCATTATAAATTAAAACTCTATGCCCATTAAGCAATAACTCCTCAATTCCCCTTACCCCAGTCCCCATCGACAACTATTATATTTTCTTGTCTTTATTATTTTGACTACATTACCTCATAAAAGTAAGATCATGAAGATTTTGCCTTTTTTGTGACTGACTTATTTCACATAGCAGAATGTCTCAATTTTCATCTAACATGGTAGGATATTGCAGACTTTTCTTCCTTTTTAAGGCTAAATAATATTCCACTGTATCTATATACAACATTCTCTATTTAAATATTCACCCACTGGTGGATACTTGACTTGCTTCCACATTTAGGTGTTATAAAAATTATTACTTTAAAAAATAAGCATAGAATTACTAAATGATCCAGCAATTCCATCTCTGGGTATATATCTATATACCCAAAGGAATTGAAAATTTGGTCTCAAGAATTTTGTACCTCCATATTCATAGTGTTATTCACAAGTTATTCACAGTGTTATTCACAATACCTAGAATAGTTTCTTAATCATTATTTAGAGCATTATGGGAGTTGATCCATAGAAAACAGAATTAGAAAAGGATATCTTGTAGAGGACACAAGTAGAAAAGCCTGGTAATGGGAAAAAATCAAAAGATTCTCTGGCAAAAACAAAGAACAACTTAATTTAGATCCAAACAGCACAATGAGGCATGGAAACAATATGATAGAGACTTTGTGAAGGTATGCACACACACTCAAAAAAAAAAACAACCCAAAAACAAAAAAAAAAAAAAAACACAGGACTGCTTTCCTATAGTCTCATCTTAGAAACATTTCTGAATGTACTTACAGAATACAAACTATTCTAAAAAGTAATGTTTATGGGGAAAGTGTCATTTTGCAATAATCATCCTTAAAACTGACCTTGTGGACTATAATGTAGTCTTCATAAATACTAATTTGGCACCTGTCAAATTAGCATATGCAGAATTTCATCCATTATTCAATCTATATAAAGCACTTTTACTTTTGTGTTCAGTTGGTATTATTATCATTTACACAAACTGTTATCTTTTAAGCAAGAGCTGAAGTGAGGGACCGCTCCATATGTCTTAGCAGACTTGGTGCCTCCATGAGAGTTAGTGTGGGGCCTGCGTCCGTGCACAACAGCTGCACAGATCAGTGCTCCTGGGCTCATTCCAGGAATATCACTACAAAGATATGCAGCAATAAATTAGAAATTTTTAATCCATCGGAAAATGTGTTATTAGACTTTTCAGCTGATTGACTTTTCAAACACCTCTTAAGTGTGTTTTCTTTTTTAGAAGATTTGTTTTTTACTTATTTATGCATAAAAAAATTGGGGTGTAGGCCAGAGGTGGGGGGGTGGGAGGATTCACCAGAGACAAAGTGGGGAGCAGAACAGGCAGATCTACTAAAATACACTGCTGAGGGGAGCAGCGGGTAAGACAGGAGAGGTCTGCTGCGCCATGTGGGAAGCTCCCTGGCTGGGGATGGAACGCAGGCCATGGTAGTGATAGCACTGAGACTTAACCCCTAGGCCACCAGGGCAGTCCTTTAAAGTACTTTCTCATTCAAGTCACTGTATAAACATTATTTCACTTTTCAACTCACTTCCCCAAACTCTAAAAAACTTCAAAAACATTTTTATTTTACCTCAAAAATCACTTTTCACTAGCTAAACAAGCAGCATCCAGAATTTCAAAGAAAAGAAACTTATTTCAGAAGCCTACCAATATTCACTATGGAAGGATTAGAAATAATACTGGCAAAGCAAAGATATCTTGTACAGATTTAACAAACACCATCATGAAAGGAAACATGATTAATGGTACTTTATCAAAATTTTAAGTCTCATTATTGAAATTTGTTGGGGAGAGGCAAGATGGCAGCAGAGTGAAGATGTTGGGCTCACCTTGCCCACATACAACTCAGCTGTGGCAGAGAAAGCTGGTAACTCCTGAAGGAAAAGCAGATGATTGCAGCACATCCTAGGAGCAACACCTGCAAGAGTCTGCCCCAGGAGCAGTGGAATAGGCCAAGCAGGCAGCCCTGAGCATGAAGTGAGTCCTGGCAGCCAGACTGGTGGGCCCCGCAAACAGCAAACGACAATGGCCCCGATGCAGTAGGTGCCCGCAGACATCAGCAGGCCCCAGGCTGGGAACTAAAAGCAGTGCTCCCTGCTGCAGGCCCCTTGAAGACTCCAACCGGCCTAGGGAAGGACCTGGAATGAGCCTAGGTATGGTAGGCCTTGGCAAGTAATGGAATAGGCCCTGTGAAGGTCCTGATGGTGGGTGTGGTCCCCATCTGATTCAGCTCGTAGAGCAAAAGTCAGAGGGACACTGGGGAGACAGTCCCATGGATAAGAGTGGTACTGATTATCCCTTGGACAGTAGCGACTACTGCACACTGCTAAAACCAAGGAAATTCACATGACATCAAATAGGAGGTGGGTAGAATGGGGCACCCCGGGATAGTGGTTTGGAGAATGGAACACTGGTGACAGGACAATCAACTCAGCCCAGAGAGATACAGAGAAGGGAATGGAGGAAATGTGGAGAAACACTCCCTTGAAAGAAGAGAAAACCTTGTGGAGAAACTGGGGTGCGCCACACAGGCTGGATACCCAGTAAGTAACAGCAAATAAGGGAATCTGATCTGCAATCCCCCTTCCGACCCCACTGGGCCTGGTACTTACCTTGTGAGATGTACTGACAGCACAGGGTCTGGTGAATTTCTCCTGTAAAACCCTAGGGACAGGGATATCAGGAGTGCCATAAACATGAATCAGCCCCACCCTAATTCAGCCACACCAACATCTAGATCCCTGCAAACCTCTCCCCACCCTGCTGGCTCAGCAGCTACAGCTCTGAGTACATACAGAAACCAGCAGAGGTCAAAATGAATGAATGAATGAATGAATGAATGAATGAATGAATGAATGAATCCAAAACATCAAAACATCGCTTACGGTAAAAATGACAGGAGGACATCAAGTAACAAAATGGGCAAATAAAAAATATATAACAAATGGAAATATGAGAACTCAAGAGAGTAAGAGATCTCAAAGTGAGAACAACTCTCCAGAATCTAAACACAAAAAAAGATGGAAAATTATGTTTCTCAATCAAATAGAATTCAAAACTGCTATAATAATAATAATAATAATAATAAGCCTCAAAGGGGGCGCTCCCCGGTGGCACAAGGGATTAAGTCTTAGCACCATGAAGCTATTCGTACCTCAAGGAGGCACACATTTGATCCTGGGCCAGGGAGCAGTCCCACATGGCACAGCAGACCTCTCCTGTGTTGCTTGCTGCTCTCCTCAGTAGTATATTTCAGTAGATCTAACTTTTCTGCTCTCCACTCTGTCTGTTGTGAATCCTCTCACCCCTCCTTCTCTGGCCTACACCCTAGCTCTTATATGCATAAAATAAATAAATCTTGGGCCTCCCTGGTGGCGCAGCAGTTAAGCGCTACACTGTGGAGCTGTCGGCAGCGGCGACGTGAGTTCAAAGCCGGGCCAGGGAGAATACCACATGGCATGGCAGATCTCTCCTGCCTCACCTGCTGCTCCCCTCAGCAGTGTATTTCTTTTTTTTTTTAAAGATTTATTTTTTATTTATACATACAAGCTGGGGTACAGGCCAGAGGTGTGGGGCGGCGAGAGGGTTCACCAGATACAGAGTGGGGAGCAGAACAGGCAGATCAGAAATACACTGCTGAGGGGAGCAGCGGGCGAGGCAGGAGAGGTCTGCCGCACCATGTGAGATTCTCCCCAGCCGGGCGTGGAACTTGCGTTGCCGCTGCCGACAGCTCCACAGTGCAGCACTCAACCACTGCGCCACCAGGGAGGCCCCAGCAGTGTATTTCTGATCTGCCTGTTCTGCTCTCCACTCTGTCTCTGGTGAACCCTCTCGCCGCCCCATGCCTCTGGCCTGTACCCCAACTTGTATGTATAAATAAATCTAAAAAAAAAAAAGACTTTAAAATAAATAAATAAATAAATAAATAAATAAATAAATCTTAAAAAAAAAATAACCTCAAAGGAATAGAAGAAAACTCAGACAGGTAAGTAAAACTAATACATGAGCATTCAGAAAGACAAGTCAAAGAAATGCATGAGGATCCAGAAAAGCTAATCCAAGAGATACATCAAAGCAGAAAAACAAATTAACAAACTCATAAACAAAGTCAATCAACAGGAAATAGAAATTGAAACTTTAAATAAGAAAACAGGAATTTAGGAAAGAAAGAGTTCAACAAATGAGATCAAGAATTCTAGATAAAGCTATGGAAGTAAAATAAATCAAATGGAGGATGTGAAAACAGCCTAAGTGCTCAGAGACAAAGCAATGGATTAAGATGCATTTGTGACAACATGGATGAAATTGGAAGTGATTATATTAAGTAAAAGAAGTCAGAAAGAGAAGACAATTACCAGGTGATTCCATTCATATATGGAATATAGAGAAACAAAACAAAGGAAATGACAAAACTGAACCAAAACAAATCCTGAAAATATTCCTGCATAATTGAGGCTACAATCGAGGGAGGAAAGATGGGGATCGGAACCAAGAGTGAGGTGGTCCAGGGGAAAGGATGCAGGTCCTTTGGGATGGGGGTGTTGTAGTGACTTAGGTCTGTGGAGGTTTGAACCTATTCCCTTAAATCATGTACAGTGTGGTAAATCATTGTTAATTCAATTCAAAAAAAGAAAAAATCTTCTTATTAAAGTAAACCATTAAGAAAATAAATTTAGGGCCTCCCTGGTGGCACAACGGGTTAAGCACAGCGCTGTGGAGCTGTCAGCGGCTACGGGGGCATGAGTTCAAGGCCCGACTGGGGAGCTTCCCACATGGTGCAGCAGACCCCTCCTGCCTCCCCTCAGCAGTGTATTTCCATCCATCTGCCTGTTCTGCTCCCCACTCTGTCTCTGGTGAGCCTCCTCACCGCCCCACACCTCTGGCCTATGCCCCAGCTTGTATGCAAAAATAAATAAATCTTTAAAAAAAAAAAAGAAAAGGGGGGGGGAAGGGGAAAAAAAAAGAAAGAAAAGAAATTTACATACTATAGATTAAAAGAGTTTATAATATTTATCTAGCCAAGGAAACATATATAGAATATATAAAGAATTGCAAGATCAAGAAGATATGGTATATATACAAAATGGAATACCACTCAATGCTTGAAAAAAGATAACGATAAATTCATGTTATCTGCAGCAACATAACTGGAGCTAAAAAGGATAATGCTGAATGAAATAAGTCAGAAGGAGAAAGACAAATACCTGATGGCATCACTTATATGTGGAACAGGGAGAAACAAAACAAAGTATCAGATAAAGTCAAACATTGAAAACTAACACTTGAATGTTAAGAGGAGGTGTGAGAACAGAATGATTGGGAGAGAACACAATGGACTATTGTGGTGGACTGTAAATTCTTTGGTAGTGGGTACACTGTGGTAACTACATCGGAAGAGGGAGATCCTATACTCCCAAAATATTAACAATGATGTAAACTAATGGTATTTCAATAAATTTTTTTTAAAATAAAAAAAAGAACTTCCATAGGTCACTGATCTTTAAAATGCAATAAATATTGTGAAAAGTTTTAAACGGCTACTTTCCACAAGAAAATAGACAAGTAGTTAATGTGTACATAAGAGATTTTATCATCATCAGTTATAAGTAACATGCAATTTAAAGTCGGTAAAGCACTACTTAGCACTTACTAGAATAGCTGAAGTTAACACTTTGACAACATCAGTTGTTGAAAAGGGTGGGGAATACCTCAAATGTTTAGGCATTACTCGTAAATGTGTAAAATGATAAACTACTTTGGAGGACTGTTTGACTTCTAGCAATTCCTCTCCTACAAATTTACATTAATTGAAACAATAATGCATGCCCACATAGAAAGACTAACCTGTACATAAATATTCACAGAAACTGTATTCATAAAACCTGAAACTTAAAGCAACCTCAAGTGTTCCAATAGGAAAATAGTTATCCATATTGGGACATGCTCATGTAATAGAATAGAATTCATAAATAAATGGATAGCTCTGCTGACAGACACAAAGACCTGGACGAATCTCAAAAGCATCATACTGAGTGATAGAAGCCAGTTACAAGAGTGCATATTCTCTGACTCCATTTTCATAAAATCTAAATTCAGTCAAAACTGGTCTATGTTTGCAGAAATCAGATAGTGGTTGAAAGGAAAATAACTAGAAAGTAGCACAAAAGAATGCTCTATGGAGATGAAAACCTTCTCATCTTGTTTTGGATGGAGGTAACAAGAAAGTGTACAAATGTTGAAATTCAATAACTGAGAAAGCTCCACATTGCTAACAGACAAGTAGCTCCTTCCAGACCATTCCACCCACAGATAATAATAATAAATTCTGGAGAAAATGTAAACACATTTACTGGAAAGCAGTAGAGAGCAACTAAATCAGAAAAACAGTGCAAGGTAGGTGGCATGTGGACAAATAAAACAAAATTGGGTAAATTGTATGTTTGTATGGCTTATGGTCTAAAGGTATGTAGTTTATACCATGTACAACAGCTAAAACTCAAATTTAAATGTTATGTGTTGCTAGCATAAGAAAAATATATTAGCAACAGGCTGAACTACCACTGGGAAAGAGGTGATCTTGAAATACCTGTATACACTTTGCCCAAACCTTTTCTTAGTTCTTAAACTACATTTGGGTGTGGAAATTTATCTGCTTCAGATAATGCTCAACTGAAAATTTAGTTCCTGCACAAAGCTGGCAGTTTGAGTCTAGTCAAGTTATCTGTCTAACCCTAAAAATGAGTTGCAGAAACATTTACAGTCTCCAACATGTCCACAACATATCACTTGTCCAGAACATAATCCAAGATTAGTTAATAAAGAAAGATAAATTATCCATGCTCAGTAGAAAAGACAGTTAATGGAGACTGACCTCAAGATGATCCAGATATTAGAATTAGCAGGCAAGCAATTCAAAGCAGTTATACAACTATGTTAATGTATATACAACTAGGCTAAGGTATATAAATCTAGAAAAATTGGAAATACAGAAGAGAAGCTGAAACTAGACAAAAGAACCAATGGAAATTCTAGAGTTGAAATACTGAATATCTTAAATTAAAAAAAAATTAAGTGGTGAGCTTAACAACAGATTTGAAATTATAGGAAAAAAAGAGTTAATGAGTTCTAAGTCATCCAGTCTGAAGGGGGTAAAAAAGAGGGGGAAGAAGAAGAAGAAGAAGGGAGGAGGAAGAAGGAGGAGGAGGAAAAGGGGGGGAAGAGGAGGGGAGGGAGGAGGAGATGGTCATGGGCTTGTATAACAATATCAAGAGGTCTCACATACACAGAATTTTTGGACCTCAATAACCAAAGGAAAGAGAGTACTTAAAACACTTTTTAGGTGTTTGCAACCCAGATGTCCAAAAATAGATGACTGGATCCAGAAGATGTGGTACATATACACAATGGAGTACTATTCAGCATGGAAAGAAGATAAACACATGCAATTTGCAGAGACATGGATGGAATTAGAGGGAATCATATTCAGTGAAATAAGCCAGAAAGAAAAAGAAAAATATCGAATGG
>PVIJ01025689.1:0-10263 GCA_004024925.1 Scalopus aquaticus
TTGATTTGCATTTCCTTGATTATAAGTGATGTTGAGCATTTTTTCATGTATCTGTTGGCCATTTGCTTTTTTTCTTTGGAGAAGTGCCTTTTGAGCTCTTCTGCCCATTTTTTGACTGGGTTGTTGGCTTTGTTTTTGTTGAGTTGTGTGAGTTCCTTGTAAATTTTTGTTATCAGTCCTTTATCAGATGTATTGTGTGCAAAAATCTTTTCCCAGTTGGTAGGGTGTCTGTTAGTTTTGATTAATGTCTCTTTTGCTGTACAGAAGCTTTTTATTTTGATGTAATCCCATCTATAACAATAGCCTTTTACCTAGCTCTTCATCTCAAGCAGGCAAGGGCTCCTGGAATTGAAAAAGTCCATTTCAAAACAATACTAAGAAATTATTCACTTTTTTTTCCTTCACTCTTTGAATTTGCACTTATGGTGAAAAAGCAGGGTAAAACTGCTAGCCCTGGCATGAATCTAGGTGGTGACACAAAACTATAACACAAGCCACTGTATCTCCACTGCCACATACTCATAGTAAAAATAAAACAATGATTAAGTGGCTATAAAAATTTTTTTTAAACTTTTTTTTTTAAGATTTATTTTATTTATACATACAAGCTGGGGCACAGGCCAGAGGCATGGGGCGGTGAGAGGGTTCACCAGAGACAGAGTGGGGAGCAGAACAGGCAGATCAGAAATACACTGCTGAGGGGAGCAGCAGGCGAGGCAGGCGAGGTCTGCTGCGCCATGTGGAATTCTCCCCGGCCGGGCATCGAACTTGCGTTGCTGCTGCCAACAGCTCCACAGCGCAGCACTTAACCGCTGCGCCACCAGGGAGGCCCTGGCTATAAAAATTTTTAAAGCCAGTTTCAATTAAGAATATTATCTGTGATGAGATGGGAAATATGTGAACAGCTTTGCTGTCTGCTTAAACTGGACAGCTGTCTCAAGAATAAGTACTTCAGTCACAGATAAAAGTTAAACTATGCTTTTTTAAAAATAGGGTATCACTTTAAGTAAAAAAGAAACTGACAAACTATTGTCCATACATTTTCTTGAAGATGAGTCAAGTCTATCACTTTCTTGATGTGATTCAATTTAATGTGATAATTTGATACTATATGATAAATTGCATCATTATTTGGAAGAGGTGCATAATTCAGTGAACCAATTATTTTCCAAATGATCAGGGCATGATAGAACAATGGCTTTTAATTCACAGAGTATAAAAGTTTCACTAATAGGATGTCAGAGTCCATATTGCAACTAATCTCTCTCTTTTTTTTTTTAAAGATTTATTTATTTATACAAGCTGGGGTATAGGCCAGAGGCGTGGGGCGGCGAGAGGGCCCACCAGGGACAGAGCGGGGAGCAGAACAGGCAGATTAGAAATACACTGCTGAGGGGAGCAGCGGGAGAGGCAGGAGAGGTCTGCTGCACCATGTGGGATTCTCCCCGGCCGGGCATCGAACTCTCATCGCGAGCTGCCGGCAGCTCCACAGCGCAGCACTCAACCGCTGCGCCACCAGGGAGGCTCTGCAATTAATCTCTTAAGAAATGCTCACAGGTTGAGTTTTGATATTGTAGCGACAAAGAATAATCCACAATTATCTGAAGAGTATTAAAATACTCCTTCCTTTTCCCAACTACCTATCTGTAGGTGGGTGGATTTTCTTTATTTTAACCAAAACAAAGTACTGCAACATAATGAATGCACAAATATGGTGAGAATCCTATTTTATTTATGTCAGTTATTAGCTATTTTCAAAATGGTAAAACAATGCCACTCTTATCACTAAAGTAAGAGAAAACATTTTTTGCTTTGGAAAATGTAATTATTTTTCATTAAAATATTTATTTAAAATGTAATTTTTAGACAAAGGGTCAGACAAAAATCAAACCAGTAACAAACCCTAAAATCTGACTGTATAACTGAGACTGCCAGGTGGGGAAGAGGGAGAATAAAGTGGAGAGGGAGTACAATGGACTATGGGGGAACACGGCTTGTGCCTTGGTGCTGGGTGTGGTGACACCCACCTGAGCAGTTGTGATCCTATGCCTCTGAATCGCATGCAGTGTTATAAATCAGTCACCTCAATTTAAAACATTTTAAATATAATTGTTTTACTTCCAAATGAGTCATTAATATTTTAAACATTTCTCAGTTTTAATTTCTACTAGTAACTAATGTTATTGAGCATCTTTTTAAATGTGTCATTGGCCTTTCATAGATCTTCTGTGGAGAAAGGTTTATGTGAATCCCCTGCCCATTTTAAAATTGGGTTATTTGTCTTCTTATTGTTGTATTTTAAATTTTCTTTAAATATTTTGAATGTAAGTCCCTTATCAGATATATGCTTTGCAAATGGTTTCTACTATTCTTTTTTTTTAAATTTTTTTTTTTAAGATTTATTTTTTATTTATACAAACAAGTTGGGGTACAGGCCAGAGGCGTGGGGCGGCGAGAGGGTTCACCAGAGACAGAGCGGGTAGCAGAACAGGCAGATCAGAAATACACTGCTGAGGGGAGCAGCGGGCAAGGCAGGAGAGGTCTGCCGCGCCATGTGGGATTCTCCCCGGCCGGGCATCGAACTCGCGTCACCGCTGCCGACAGCTCCACAGCGCAGTGCTTAACCGCTGCGCCACCGGGGAGGCCGGTTTCTACTATTCTGAGGGTTCCCATTTCTTTCCTTACGGTGTCCTTGGAAGTATAATTTTTTTTTATTTTGAAAAAGTATACTTTGCCCATTTAAATTATTTTTCTTACTATGTTTTCAGTGTCATATTTAATGCATGTTTAGTTCCAGAAGAGCTATATTAGCTTATGTTTCCATCAGCAATGTGCACGCTGATCCAGTTTTTTCACATCTTTGCCAGGATTTGATTTCCTTACTTTTAAAAAAATTTGTAGTCAATTATTGAAGCATAATTAAAGTATCATCTCCATTTTCATCTTTCTTGGGCAAATTCCCGCCTATCACTTCTTTTTGCCTTTCCATTCTCTACCAGCTAGGCCTATGCAAAATTAATTGCCCTTCATTTCTGTGTGTTCACATATTTGTTTCTATTGGGCTACATCTTTCAGGGTATGATTCATAATTATATGAGACATTCTGTTTAAATACATATATGTATTTTTCTTTGGAGAGGAAGGATCTGTTACCAAAAAAGATGAAGAATCACTGCTTCAGAGAAGAAACTCCATTTTTTAATTTCTAGCATCTCAGGCCAACAGTATTCAATAAATATTTCATTACGAATGGTTCTTTAAGTGAAAAAATTATCTCACTCAAAATCGTTATATAGCTTAAAGACAAATGATTTCAATGCTATGACTAGATTATTTATATCAAAACAAAAATACTCAGTTGTAGCCATAATGTATTCGAATGGTTAGACATTTATAGTGGAACTGTACAGAAAGTTTAGCAAAGCATTTTATAAGAAAGTTTATTCTCCCAATTAACTAATGACCATTTTACTTTCAAATTGCTATTTTCTAACATGGTAGACATGACTTAACAGAGATGACTAACGACTGCTCTGGTTGGCCTATGGCTACTCTATCATCATGGTTATTATTCATTCCTATCCTTAGAAAATCTTTTTAAATTTTATAGTCTAAATGCACTCTTTTCCCAACACATCTCGAATTCCACCAAAACAATTATTATTGCCAATATGTATTCTTAGTATGATGGAATAGGAATAAAAAGAATTTGGAACTAGTCACTACAAAGATGATTTCCTAGAGATACTAAGTCTGAAATTTTTGTATCCACAGTACGAGAATATACTGAAAAATAACAGTTCATAATATTTTTAAAAAAATGAATAGATGAATCTCCTCTTGTTAAAAGAGTCTTAAAGCAATACAAGATGAAGTATACTTATTTCAAGAAACTTCATTCATAATGACTGATAATTTTTTTTTTACAAGCTTCCTTAGCTGATAAGATGGCCAAAACAAAACACACACATGAAGAAGGATAAGGACAAGAAGTTTAGAGCACCCAAATAGAACATATGCTCATCATGAGAAATGGTAATATGAGGATTACGACAGGAGGAAATCACACTAATTGGAAATTATCTACTCTCTTCACCAGAGATGACAATAAGAAAGATAAGCCATCAATTTCAGATACTGTCCAACACTACCCTCTCAAAACAATGAAAAAGAATCTAAGCGGGAGGGCCTCCCTGTTGGCGCAGCGGTTAAGCCCTGCGCTGTGGAGCTGTCGGCAGTGGTGACGCAAGTTCGATGCCATGCCTGGGAGATTCCCACATGGAGGGGCAGGCCTTTCCTGCCTCGCCCACTGCTCCCACAGCAGTGAATTTCCGTCAATTTCCCTGTTCTGCTCCCCATTCTGTCTCTGGTGAACCCTCTTGCCACCCCCACACCTCTGGCCTGTACTCAAGCTTGTATGCATAAATAAATAAATCTTTAAAAAAATTAAAACTGTAACTTTATATAAAAAAAAGAATCTAAGTGGGAGTTTATTCTCAATGTGAGAGCTATACAAGTGTCTTTATTCTTATCATTTTGTGCTGAGAATAACTTTTCACTTTCTATTGACTTAGCCCATACATTTCTCATCTCCCAAGGCTTTATAATCCTCTCCCCACTGCAAACCCTCAAGTGTCAAGTCTCCTTAGGGGATTTTCTTTATGATCTGCTATAATATTCAACAAGTCAAGCAAAATATCATGGAAATCGTATTAGGCAAAACACAGAGTAACAGAGCAGGAAGTGACCTCAGAGATGTAGTCCATGCATCATTCAAAAAAATTGAGGCCTATCTGGGAATTGGACCCAGTTCTGTTAACAAGAATTTTATTCCAATATACCAACAATCACCAAACCAAAGCATTTTTAAAATCACCATGGAACACGACATAGAGACCTGCAAAGTGAAAAATAAAATTCACTCATCAAAGGCAGGTTATCAGTTGTCAAGAGTACTGGATTCTGTCCACTGCCTGGGTAGGTTTCTGAGATGTCCCTAAATAAAAGGCAATCGATATCTATTATAATTATGTACCAAGTCATATTTGTCCATAACACAAAATTCCTGCTCTCTCTGTGTGTATGTCTGCTCTTCCTTTGGTGTGTGGTCATGAAGCATACACTATCTTTATCACACAAAAATATAGCAGAGGAAAATGTCATCATAGTCTTTATAGACGCTAATTTGTATGAATGACAGTTCAATTATATGAAAGTAAGAACTAGGGATGCTGTAAATGAAGATGAGTTGAAGTAATTTCACATCAGTATTGAGAATTGCATCAATAATGTTGATTGAATTCTAAAATGTATTTGCATGAACTAGCCTAACATAATAAATAACATGTAGAAATGTTACTTTCAAAATAGGTTTGACACTTTACATATTAGTAATTATTTTTATTATGTTTGACTCACAAGTACTGGAAATTATGTTATAAATCTTTAAAGTATTATTTTCACAGTTCTCAGGATATATCATGCTCATGAAAAAATTGAGAATTGTTAAATGATTTTCTTTTTCACAAAGATAAAATAAATGTGACCTCTGTGGGTAGAATATCAAATAATGATTAAAACATGATCTGATGTCAACTTACAGAAAACAAAAAATAAAAATCACTCCAAAATAAAATATTAAGTTAAAATTATAGCCTAGTACTGTAATATAATTAAACCACCAAACAGCAGGTGAGTATATAACTTAGTTATTCATTTATAAGTTATACAAGAGCAAGCCCAAATCTAAAAACAAAAAATAGCTGCTGTTTGCTACTCACACTTAGTATTCACCAAAACTATGAATATAAATTCAATTATGGTTCACTTATAACATACTTAATGATACTGAGGGGAAGACAGGAATGTTGGGATTGAAAAATTGGTCTTGGTTAACATTGTCTTTAAAATTACTTTATGTTAAGTACATACCAATACTTCATATGTATGCCCAATAAAAAAATTTTTATAATAAAGAGATTCATATTCAAATAAAAGATCAATAAATTCTCTGGATATTTAGTCAGTGGGTTGGCACAATTCGATCATTTAAAGAAACAGTACTGCTTCCTGAAATTACTGAGAGATCAAGATCATTTCTAAGAAAATAAATCTGACAATGTACCTAAAAATTTCAAAACTGATTTCAGAATAAATTTAGTTAGTTTAGAAATTAGTGAAGCTTTAAAGAGATTGAACCAACTAAGTAAAGGAATTTAACTACATTTTGGCATTAATTCATTAAAAGAAACACCAATCTCTTATATAAACATTTTCAAATTGTTTAAATTAAAAGATTAAATATAGCACCACTAAAAGTCTCAAGCTTATTTTCTAGGCAGAGCTTTAAATTAAACCTTTTTGAATGGGTTTAAATGATTTCTGAAGTAGCGATGGAGGAGCAAGAAGAAAAGAGTAATATAATTCTTCTTACTAAGATAATTCCAGAGTGTCTGTTTTCAAAATTTTCATTTTTTAAATGTCACCAACTTTCATATTTTCAAATGAAGCTGAAAATCATAAGTTTTGCAGAAAACTTTTAGAGAATAAGCAAATGTCTTAGATTAAATGATGCATAAGCTTGTCTTGGTATATGCACTTGCAAAATGAAAAATGAGGACATACCACAAAATAAAGGAGACAATCTTTTCATAAACTAGTTATTTGCTTGCTTTATTCTGACTTCATTTATTGCCAATACTTTATCTTCTTTCTAAAAGTATGAACAGAAATTACATTCATAAATAACATTTTGTTCTTCCTCCAAAACCAACTGCTTGGTCTTAAAAAAATTTCTTATAATACAATAATGTCGGTTTTAAATGTGAAAGATATTTGACTTCTTATAGAAAATATAAACCTTCCTAACTCATGAGCCTCATAAAAGTGGTTTTCTAAGAGGTTTTATTTTTTTCAAGCCATCTGTTAATTATTTTTAAGTTGCGTGTTACTCCTGTATGTGTAGGACAGCAACTCCTACACAGGGCAGCTTTAGAAAGGTGCCTAGTATCAATATCAAAGTATTGATATATGTTGTGAAATATAGAGGCCATGGGATCAATAATTCTATGCTTGTCTTACAGCATAAAATATAGGAAAGAGCAAAATGTTCATCAATATTAAAGCAGCAGAGTAATAAAGTAGTGGAATGTTACATTCACTACAGTTACTTTATTTAAACTGTTTAAAATTTATGAATCAATTTTCACCCAGAATGTTTTGTCTCTATATTTACTAGTAAATAAAACTTAATAAATATACGAGAATTCTTAACTCAAGTATTTAACAAAGTAGGTAACGTTTACATATTTAAGAAATAATTTTGTAATACAGAAACCTGGAAGGGCACAGCACTATGTTCAGGACCATAGAGAATCAGTTTTGAAAAATAAGCTTCAGAATTCTTTACTCTTTGACATACTAGACTTATTGCTCCTAACTCTTGTTTAGAAAACTAGTAAGAGGATTACTGATGTTTGTAATGGGCTAAGAAAGTGTTTTCAAATGGACTTGTATAGCATGAGGATTCAGTACAGATGTTTGGAATAACTTGCAGCTGTTAACTTGCAGAGTGAACAGGCTTAAAGAAATCACTGAGAATATTGAAGGAGAATTGCCAGGAATACTTTAAAACATCTATTTTATCATGAAATGAAAAAATATTTAATTAGAAACCTCAAAATAGTATAAAAATGGAGCTGGACTTAGTTTAATTCTGCTTCAGATTTTAAGCTATTTCTCACCATTGTAACATATCCCTGTGCACTCTCATCCACACACATGCTCAGTGGTAGCAAAGAGAGGGATTCCATTACCATATGTCTTCTGAGTAAAGGGGAAAACAATTTTCTTTAGTTTGATCCAGTTTTAGTTTGGTTTAATTTAATTCAAAACACTTTATAAACTTAGTAAGGGATAAAGAGTATCCCTAGTCTCAAGAAACCTGTCTAGTGAGGATATACACAAGAATAATGCAAGGATGCAGGGCTATGGGAATCAACATTCAAATGCTGCTCCTTATGGAAGAAGGGACCTTGCCTGCCAGTATTTTTAGGCATTTGCGGTAAATTATTTTATCATCCAGATTTGTCTCAAGCTTTATAATAAGAGGTCAAACACCATCTATTTGGTTTCTTGGAGCATGTGCAGCAGCCCTGAATTTGTAATACAGAATACTAGTACTCTGAGCTCTCATCAAAAGCCTGGGTAAGAGATACAATATTCAGAAGGAATGCTCAAGGGGCAAGTTAGCCACCCACTCCCAGAGGCATCATGAATTCCAAGATTAAGCTGGACGCTGGACTCTGAGAAGACTTGATTCACAAAATTTAGCTTCTCTTTAAATAGCTTTAACTAGATTTTACATATGAATTAGATGACAAATCAATCAAAGTCTACTAAAAGTCAAAACATCTACACTTAATGGAATAAGTCTCTATAATATATAACTGTGTAAAGTTTGTTCAGTTTCAAGGCCCATCCCATTACCTTAGGCCTCCCTGGTGGCGCAATGGGTTAAGCGCAGCACTATGAAGCTATCCAGAGCCACTGCAGCACAAATTCAATACCTGGCCAGGGAGATTCCCACATGGCTCAGCAGACATCTCCTGCCTTGCCCCGCTGCTCCCCTCAGCAGTGTATTTCAGTTGATCTGCCTGTTCTGCTCCCCACTCTGTCTCTGGTGAATCCTCTCACCACGTCACACCTCTGGCCTACACCCAGATTGTATGCATAAATAAATAAAATCTTTAAGAAAAAAAAAAAGAATGGTCCACCACCCCATTACCTTAGAAATCTTAGCTCTAGAGCAGTGCTAATACAAGTATATGGTCAGTCATATATACAAATCACATATGTAACTTCTAGTATACACAAAATAACTAAAAACCAGTGAAATTAATTTTAATAATCTTATTAAACCAACATGTCCAAAATACTATCATTCAACATGTAAACAACATGAAAATTGAGGTATATTACTTTTTTCCCTTCATACTATGTCTTGGAACCCCAGCGTGTACTTTACACTTACAGCACACATCCAAGTTAGGACTAGTGACCTATGGAGACTAGTGGCCACTGCATTGAGCAGTGTATCTGCAGGATAAACTCCTTTTGGAAATTGCCCTTTCTGGCTTTCTCCCCAACAGAAAATCTACAGGTCCTCTGCTTTCCTCCTTTATTCTGTAGGTTATTAGGACCAGCAATCATGACAACTCCAATTAGCAGCTCATCGGTGATGAAGACTGGGCAGTGGGGAGTCTTTCGTAAGATACTTTAAGCCCATAAAGTCAAAAGTGAAATAAACACACTCTGTACTCTACTTCTCCTGGGCTAACTCCAAATTCTCTAAGAACGCCATCCTTGAATCCCAAATTCATTGCTGATGGCATGAAACAACTCCTCCTCAGAATGGAAAGCTGGAATATTAAAACTCCTTGGTTCATTTATTAAGGGTCATTTTTTAGGAACAAAATTAAAGTACATTTAACTTATAGAGACTGCTTGTGATCTCTTCAGAGACTCTTTAAGTAAAAATATTACTGCTCATTCTAGCTTATAAATATTTTTTAATTTCTCTTAAATTTCGCAGAATAAAGTAATACACTACTCCACAGGGACGTTGTGTTAATTTGCTGAATTCTACTGGTTCACAATTTCTAAAACTGTCTTTTAATACAATCTCATTTACCGATAATTAGTAGTAGTATGGAGATAAAAAGCACTGGCCTGCAGTCAAAGATGATTTGCCTCTAGACCTTGCTCTGTCACAAATTTTGCGATGATTTTAACTCTCTGAGTCTAAATTTCTTCAACTGTAAAATTATGTGGAGGGTAAAAATACATCTCTCAGTCTCAGAAATCTAAACCAGAAATTATGCAAGAATTTCAAAATACTTTGAAAGCAACATTATTTGAAACGAATGTCACTGTCATGTTATTCACCAGTTCCTGCTAGCTTTTCACCAATAAAAATAACCCGATATTCTCTATAGGAGGGAATTCACTAAGTTCAGTTTATGAGGGACGCATTAATTCTTTTTTTTTTTTCTTTTTTTCCATTTTTTTTTTATTGTTATTTGTGTCTTTTACATTTTGTATTCCCCTTGGGCAGCCCACCACCAATTCACCCGTGATCCATCTCCATGGTCCCCTGTACTCTCCTCTCTTCCATTTTGTGCCCTTATCCTCCCCTCCCCCCTCCCCCACCGCTGAGTGTCTCTCTCCCACCCCGCCTCCCTATAGTCCTGTTATAAGTGAAAC
>PVIJ01025690.1:0-10275 GCA_004024925.1 Scalopus aquaticus
TTGTCATTTCTAAAAGGCCATGAAACCTCACAAGTTTAGTCAAAGTCCTTCATTATTTCTCATCAACAGGACTTTGTGTTATGAAATCTGACGTGATCATCAGGTTGGAAGCAGGAGCACAGCCATTGACTGCAGAAAACCCCCCAAAGGAGAGCCTCTCAGGTCAGTCAGTGCATGCTGGGCAGGGACGGTGGGGATGGCAAGTGCACAATATATAGGCCACATGGATGTGTTTATCAGGAATGGCTTTCCCAGGTCCAGGCCTTAGAACACTTTGTCTCCTTGTGATATAGGAGAGAGACTCCTACATGGGTAATAAATATGTGAAAGCCCAGGAATTCTCAGGGTCCATTGCTAAAGAGAGAATTCCCATAGAGGAGACTCACGAGAGAATGTAACAAATAAGAGAGAATATTTTATGAGAAACCAGAAAAATTGATGTTTTACAGATATTTTGAATAGACACATCATAAATGTAATAAAAGTAGTGAAAATTGTAGTGACAAATTACAGCACACTCACTGTCAAAGAACTCAAGAAGGAAAAACTTCAATGTGATTTATCTGATAAGAATTTCTATGAAATACCTGTCCTCACTAAATATTATGTAATAAAAACAGGTGAGAAACCTGATGTATGTTGGAAGACATGTGAGAATTCATCCCTCTATAAACATCAGAGAACTGTTACAGGGGAGAAACCTTATGAGTGTAAAAAGAGTCTGGAAACTTGCTCCTCGAAGTCAACCCTTAACAGACATCAGCGAACACACACAGGTGTGAAACCCTCTAATTATAAAGAATGTAGGAAATTTGTTGAGGAGAATTCACACTTCACTACACACCAGAGAATTCACACAGGAGTGAAGACCTATGAATGTAAAGTATGTAGGAAAAACTTCTTGTGGCGGTCATACCTCAAGAAACATCACAGAATTCACACAGGAGAGAAACCCTATGAATGTAAAGAATGTGGGAAAACGTTCTCATGGCAGTTATCCCTCAAAATACACCAGAGAATGCACACTGAAGAGAAACACTATCAATGTAAAGAATGTGGGAAAACCTTCAAATGGCAGTCATATCTAAAGATACATCAGAGAGTTCACACCGGAGAGAAACCCTATGAATGTAAGGAATGTAGGGAAACTTTCTTCACGCTGTCAAACCTCAAAACACATCAGAGAATTCACACAGCAGAGAAACTGTATGAATGTAAAGAATGTGGGGAAACCTTCTTCTGGCAGTCAACCCTCAGGAGACATCAGATAATTCACACAGGAGAGAAACGCTATGAGTGTAAAGAATGTGGGAAATGCTTCAGGTCAAAGTCATACCTCAATATACATCAGAGACTCCACACAGAGAAATGCTATGAGTGTAAAAAATGTGGGAAAAACTTCACGTCAAAGTCATACCTCAAGATACATCAGAGAATTCACACAGGAGAGAAACACTATCAATGTAAAGAATGTGGGAAAACCTTCAAGTGGCAGTCATATGTAAGGATACATCAGAGAATTCACACCGGAGAGAAACCCTATGAATGTAAAGAATGTAGGGAAACTTTCTTCACATTGTCAACCCTGAAAACACATCAGAGAATTCACACAGCAGAGAAACTGTATGAATGTAAAGAATGTGGGGAAACCTTCTTCTGGCAGTCAACCCTCAGGAGACATCAGATAATTCACACAGGAGAGAAACGCTATGAGTGTAAAGAATGTGGGAAAAACTTCACGTCGAAGTCATACCTCAAGATACATCAGAGAATTCACACAGGAGAGAAACACTATCAATGTAAAGAATGTGGAAAAACCTTCTTGTGGCAGGTATCCGTTCAGATACATCAGAGAATTCACAGAGAAGAGAAAAGCTTTGAATGTAAAAAATGTCGGAAAACCTTCTTGTTGCCATCATACCTCAAGATACATCAGAGAATTCACACAGCAGAGAAACGCCATGAATGTAAAGAATGTGGGAAAACCTTCTTTTGGCAGTCAACCCTCAGGAGACATCAGATAATTCACACAAGAGAGAAACGCTATCAGTGTGAAGAATGTGGGAAAACTTTCTTGTGGGACACATCCCTCAGGAGACATCAGATAGTTCACACAGGAGAGAAACGCTATCATTGTAAAGAATGTGGGAAAACCTTCTTGTGGCAGTCAGCCTTCAGGAAACATCAGGTAATGCACACAGGAGAGAAACGCTATCAGTGTAAAGAATGTGGGAAAAACTTCACGTCGAAGTCATACCTCAACATACATCAGAGAATCCACACAGAGAAATTCTATGAGTGTAAAGAATGTGGGAAGAATTTCACATCGAAGTCATACCTCAAAATACATCAGAGAATTCACACAGGAGAGAAATTCTATGAGTGTAAAGAATGTGGGAAGAATTTCACATCGAAGTCATACCTCAAAATACATCAGAGAACTCACACAGGAGAGAAACGCTATGAATGTAAAGAATGTGGGAAAACCTTCTTGTGGCAGACATGCTTCAAGAAACATCAGAGAATTCACACAGCAGAGAAACGCTATGAATGTAAAGAATGTGGGAAAACCTTCTCGAAGTCATACCTCAAGATACATCAGAGAATTCACACAGCAGAGAAATGCTATGAATGTAAAGAATGTGGGAAAACCTTCTTGTGGCGGTCATGCTTCAAGACACATCAGAGAATTCACACAGCAGAGAAACACTATGAATGTAAAGAATGTGCGAAAACCTTCTTGTGGAAGTCATCCCTCAGAAAACATCAATTCACACATGAGAGAAACACTATGAGTGTAAAACTGTGGGAGAAACTTCACTAGAAGTCATACCTCAAGATAGATCAGGGAATTCTTACCGGAGAGAAATGCTATAAATGTAAAGAATGTGGGAAAACTTTCTTGTGGGAGACATCCCTCAAGGTACATCAGAGAATTCAAAAGAGCAGAGAAACACTATGATTGTTAAAAATGTGAGAAAACCTTGTGGCAGTCATACCTCAAGGTACCTCAGAGAATTCACAGGAGAGAAATGCTATAAATTTAATGAATGTAGGAAAACCTTTTTCTGGTATTTATCCCTCAAGATACATCACAGAAGCCATACAGGAGAGAAACCCTGTGAATGTAATGAATGTACAAAAACATTATCCTGGAAGTCTAATCTCACTAACAATCAGAGAAAGCACACGGGACTGTAACCTTGATTTCTTGAGTCTGACCATTAGTTCACAATTTCAATATTCATTTTTTTATTTGATGCAAATTACATTCCACCCACCCCCTTTTACATGGGTATGTTCTTTAATTTATCTCTGCCCTGGAGGTTTTATTTTACTTATTCATAGGAGAACTTGGGTGTAGGCCAGAGGTGTGGGGCAGTGAGAGGATTCACCAGTGACAAGAGTGGGAAGCAGAACGGACAGATCCACTGAAATACACTGCTGAGGGGAGCAGCAGGCTAAACAGGAGAGGTCTGCTGGGCCATGTGGGTCAGCTCCCTGGCCGGGAATTGAACTCGTGCCATAGTGGGTGGTGAGAGCTTGATAGCGCTGAGACTTCACCCCTGGCCACGTGGGAGGACCCCAGGCCAGGATATTTTAAAAACAGTGTGAACATTAATCCAGCCAAGTCACTGCAAACTCTGCCCTCTATGACTTTTCATTTTCTGTGGCCTTGGAGTACATGTGACCTTCCAGCTATACCTTGCAGCCACAGTGTGAAGATGGCATCATGATTCAACATGGAAGGCTTCTGGCTAGAGATAGAGTTTACTGCCTGTGTTTTTGCAAGCTTGCACTGCTCTCTGAAATGTTCTGGCGGACTAATTTTAATACTCCGGTGTAAGGGCAGATGGCCTCATTCGTAATGAGTGTTTACACACATGAAAGTGACACACTTCTCCTTTTGGATGTAGGAAGGAAAGATCAAGCAGCTTTTAAATTTCGTTTTGGGTATGAGTTAGCCAAGGGCACTTGAATGAAGAAAGATTAAAATTCAAGGCAATGAGGAGACTCATTTAGGTAGTCATTTGGTCGAGTAGAATTTGAATTTTTGAAGAAGTTATTATGTCTCATTTAAATTTTCTCCAGGAAGAGTCAAGGAGGTGAAAGTGCTAGTGTAAGATTATGTATTCAGAGAAATGAAACATGTGCCTTGGTTAATAGCAGGAATGACAGAGGAGGTAGGGATAGGGCACAACTGGACATGGACCTGCTATCCCTGCACCATGCTTCTGCCAAAACTGCCATTGAGCCTCCTTGATGATATAGGGCTTTAGTCTCAGCACTATTATGCTTTCACCGCTGAGGACTGAATTCCATCCCAAGCCACGGAGCTGACCCACATGGCGCAGCAGACCTCTCCTGTCTTGCACATTACTCCCCTCCTCAGTGTATTTTAGTGGATCCACCAGTTCTACTCCCCACTCTGTCTCTGGTGAATCCTCTCACCACCATGCACCTGTGACCTATACCCCAGTTCTTGGATGCATAAATAATAACTCAAAATAAATCTTTTCTTTTTTTTTTTAAAGATTTATTTATTTATGTATGCCTACAAGCTGGGGTACAGGCCAGAGGCGCCGGGCAGCGAGAGGGTTCACCAGAGACAGAGTGGGGAGCAGAACAGGCAGATGGATGGAAACACACTGCTGAGGGGAGCAGCAGGCGAGGCAGGAGAAGTCTGCCACACCATGTGGGAATCTCCCTGGCCGGGTGTCGAACTTGTGTCGCCACTGCCGACAGCTCCACAGGGCAGTGCTTAACCGCTGCTCCACCAGGAAGGCCCCAAAAAATAAATCGATTTTTTTTTTAAAGATTCATTTTTTATTTATACATACAAGCTGGGGTACAGGCCAGAGGCATGGGGCGGCGAGAGGGTTCACCAGAGACGGAGTAGGTAGCAGAACAGGCAGATCAGAAATACACTGCTGAGGGGAGCAGCGGGCGAGGCAGGAGAGGTCTGCCCTACCATGTGGGATTCTCCCCGGCCGGGCATCAAACTCGTGTCTCCGCTGCTGATAGCTCCACAGCGCAGCGCTAAACCGCTGCCCCACCGGGGAGGCCTCAAAATAAATCTTTTGAAAAAATAACTGCCGTCAGTGGATTTGTAGAGAACCATCCTCATTGTTGTGGTGTTTTCATTGTTTTTGATCAAGGGAATCCCTCAGCAGAGAAGGAAGTCCTGCATACACCTGCATTTGTGGGATTCACCGTTCTTGCCATGTCCCCACCATCCAGAAGGTGCTGACTTGGGTGTTGGGATGGCCTTTTGAAGATTTAGTATAGAGCTTAGGCCTTGGCAAGACCTTGAGGTGCTGACATTCTGCAGCAGACTGTATTGATTCCGTGCCCAGTTGCTGTCCTGTCTTCCATAGCCAGAGTTCAAGGCTGCATACCGAATAGGTGGCCATGGAAGTGGCTGTGCTCACTGATAAGATATTTGGTTCCTCCCTGCATCTTTCTGCTCCACTCGCCTAGAGTTCCAGAGGGAGCAGCGCTTCCTCCCCCGCACAGTGGTGATTCCACTGGCCCAGAGCTTCAGATTGCTGCCTGGTCTCTCCGGGTTCCTCCTGCCTCAGTAACCAGTCCAAGAAGGGAGCTGAGCCACCTGGTGTGATTGGCCATGACCACTGCCGGCAGACTGGACACTGCCCCACAGTGAGGGTAACAACAGGGTGTCTGCGACAGGGGAGACTGTCACGGTTTTATTTTATTTTATTTTTTTATTTATTTTTTTAAAAGATTTATTTTTTTTTATTTATACATACAAGCTGGGGTACAGGCCAGAGGCGCGGGGCGGCGAGAGGGTTCACCAGAGACAGAGCGGGGAGCAGAACAGGCAGATCAGAAATACACTGCTGAGGGGAGCAGCGGGCGAGGCAGGAGAGGTCTGCCGCGCCATGTGGGACTCTCCCTGGCTGGGCGTTGAACTCGCGTCGCTGCCGACAGCTCCACAGCGCAGCGCTTAACCGCTGCGCCACCAGGGAGGCCCCCGGTTTTATTTTAGAATGACTGGGCCCAGTGGGTAAGGTCCATGGGAAACTAACAAGCAAGACTTGCAGCAGTGCTATGGCCAGACCCTTCAGGAGAGGGGGTTTGGGTTCCTTCCCCCAAGAAAGCAACATAATTGTCACGGGGGAGGGGGGGACAGGGAGGCAGGTAGGTGTGTGTGTAGCAGTTCTGTAAGTGGAGAGGGATGAGTGAAATCCATGTGGAGGGGTGACTGAAATCCATGTGGAGCAATGAGAACCCTAGAGGGGTTACATTGGAAGTCATGTGCAGCCCCATCCAAAGGCAGTCTCCTGTTTACTAAGATCACTTACAAAAGGGTGGGGGAAGTATGTAGGGAGTGTTCAAGTGAGTGGGATGGCAGTAGGGGTGGAGTGAGCAGGGGCTAATACTTGGGGGCTCCATTATTCCAGCTGGCCAAAGGATATTATGTCTGTGCTATTATCTGCCTGCTTTCAGCAGATCCTGGTTTCCCAGTATGTTCCGCATAGCAGGACTTTTGCCCTTGGTGAGAGGCCCCTGCCTGACCCTACACCTAACTTATGAGCAGGAACTCTGGGCTCCAGGACAATATCCCTGAGAACAAGGTGGTTGGGAACCCACACACAGTGAATGTGTGGGATCAGTGCTTGCTAATGTGAAGGAGATGATGAACAATAGTGGAAAAAGTTGAAAAAAGTCATAAATACCATGACCCCATGACTACTTGCAGAAGTGAGGACTGGTTGTCAGGATTATCTCCTTAATTTGATATGAGTGTGTTGTGTGTGTTGCAGTTATCTTTATTTTAGTCCCTTTGTTATTCGCTTGCCATTCAACGTAAGATACATTGACTTTAGGTCATAATGTAAGGTTCATTTATATCCTGTATTGTAACAGGGCTGAGTCCAAAGTCCAGTAAAGGTGCTGGTGAGAATGAATAGCCCCAGGGAAAAATGCTAAGTTTGCAGTTTAGGGTGGGGATTCTGATGAGAAATAAAAGGGACTGAAGGAGAGTCAGTCGCCATGATGTAGTAAAAGAAGAAGCAGTCACCATGATGGGGGAATGGAAGAGACAGTCTCCATGCTGAAGGAATAGAGGAGTCAGCAGCAGAAAATGTAGCCACAAAGATTGAGAGTTTGGAAATGAGACGCCAGAAGTTTTTGAGCCACCAGGATATGAAATTTCAGATTGAGCATTTTGGAATCTTCAGTGACTTTGGGGACAGCAACTTTGGAGGCTTTGCAAGTAGCCAAGCAATGGAAACTGCTCCCAGTTTTTTTTTTTTACTGCAGCAGAAGGAAGAAGGTAGAGGCCTGAAGCGGACGCCTTCCTAAAATGTGTGAGTGCAGTCTGTGGGGCCGTCTGGCCGCTGTAGTTGCTGTTTACAATGTTGGCCTGGTGCTGCGCTGGGGCACCATGGCAGCTCTGGGAGCATCTCCAATTGTGTTCTTTGTCATCCTCATAAGTTGGAACCTGGCCTACAGTCTGATTGTTGCATGTCTGCAGAAGAAGGATGTCACCATTTAGGAAATGTGGCCTCTTGTTTGGAAGACGAGCTCCACATGAGCAGTGGCGGGAAGACGTCGCCTTGGTTACTTTTCTGGGACTTAAAGGACTGGACATTGCTTTAAGTAAGGTAAATGACCATATGTTGACTTTAGTAGTTCCTTGCTTTTTCCTGTTTGTTAAATAAATCTCATTGTTATTGTTCCCTAAGTCTTGCAATTGTGCGCACAGGTGCAGAACCAAGATAGTGACCAGTAAGCAATTGGGGCACTGCCTTTGGCCAATTTTGAAGCCCCATTTGCCCAGTATCAGTATGACAGTTGCTGGATTCTAAGGGAAAGGATTCAGTCACTCAAGGGCATGCCTAATCAGCATAGATGTGTCATTCTTTGTGGAATTTTGACACTTTCTTTGTTCTGAAAGGTAATTATGATTGAAGGAGATCTGTCAGTGGGAGGACTATATGGAGTGACGATGACTAATTTTTTGATGGTCTATTTCTATTACATTATCATAATTCCTGATCTGTTGGTTTATGGGGAGAGCCCTGACTAGCCAACGCCAAAACAGTTCTTCTCTTAACTAACATATTTCTATTTGTCCCATCAACATTTACTGGAGAGCGAGATGGTCCTGCGGGGACAGCCTGGGCATGAGACCGTACGCACAACCCAGGGGCTCCATGCCTGTGTTTCCTCCCTCAACACCCCGATGTCTTACTCAACATCTGTAAAATATCTTCTTTTTTTCAATTAATGCATAGAAGAACTGGAGTGTAGAACAGTGATGTGGGGAGTTAGAGGATTCTCCAGAGACAGAGAGGGGAGCAGAACAGGCAGATCTACTGAAATACACCAAGGGGAGCAGAGGGCGACACAGGAAAGGTCTGATGCGCCATATGGGGGCCAACTCCCTGGGACTGAACTCGTGCCAGGGTAGCTTGAGATACTTGGTATCGCTGAGATTTAACCCCTGCACTGATGCCTGATGTGTGTCTCTCTTTATGCTGTTGTTGCATTTTCTCATTTCCGCAACAGTCTGTCGCGCCCTGTCTTTATCTGCTTGTCCCATGTCCTGGCATGTGCACATAAAATTGCTTTTTGATGCTCACCTGCATCTAGCGGACTTTATATTCATTTAGTCACTCTATGATTTATCTGTAGGTTCGTTGACACTTCTAAAGGACATAAGCGCATATTCTTAGGCCATTATTTCCTGCTTCCCTGTTTTTCTCTCATCCTTCCAGAATGGGCAAATGATATTTCAGTATACCTAAAATATTTTAAATATTTCATCCATAAGTATAAAGGGCGTTACCTTGTTTTTCTAGCTTTTTTTTTTTTTTTTTTTACATAAATGGGTCTGGAATTTGGTGAAGGATATTTGTTCATCAGTTAAACTCCCTTTTTACTGTGAGTGGATGCTGTCAAATGCTCAACTGTATGCGAGTGGGACCTTTTCATTGCTGCTCGGGTCTGCCTTCCTGGAGGCAGTAGTTATTCTGATAAGGGGTTGCCAGTTCATCTATAACCCGGGTATGCCCACTTCAGGCTCATCTCTACGAAACTGGAGACTAAATATAGGGCTCTATTGCATCGGCAATGCCACAGTATAAATGGGAGTCCCAGAGCAGGCTGCACAGTGCCGGCTGCTGCTGAAAGGGCAAGATCCTGGCCTTAGTCTTGGAGTAATCCTCCAGCACCAGTTGTGGGGAGGGCAGACAAAGAAAAGGGAGCAGTGAAAGTAGAAAATGTCCCTGTCTGACCCTAGTGGGTAGGCTTCCAGCTTCTCACCATTCGGTATGACGGTGACTGTGTGTTTGCTATATATGGATTGTGTCATATTTAGGTAATTTCGATTTATTGCCATTTTTTTTAGCTTCTTTTAATCATAAATGGATGCTGGAGCTTGTCTTGCTTTTTTTGGCCTCTGTTGAAATGATCATGTGGCTTCTGTCTCCTTTGTGTTGCCTATGTTGGCCCAGCCTCGCGTCCCTCGGATGACGCCTACTGGATCCCGGGCAATGGGTCTCTGATACGGTGCTGTGCTCAGTGTGTTAAGATTTTGTTGAGGATTTTTGCATCTGTGTTCATCATGATGTTATTTTATTGTCTTTGGTTTTGGGATCAGGGTAATGCTTGGGTGAGGGTTAGAGGGTGAGGGAAGGGGCTGGGCTTGGGGTTGAGGTTAGTGTACAGCCTGGACAAATCAGAGAGGAGAGAAATATTTGCAAGGGTTTTATGGTTAATTATAAATAGGCATGGCAGTGGAGGGAATCTAAGATTCCTTCAAGGCTTTTACTTTGAGCATTTGGTAATAATAAATACATGTAACCCTTTTGACCCGTTAAAATGGAAGTTCCAGGCTTTAAGACTTTGTTTTCCAATGATGATTAGTTTAATGTCTTACAATAGTGCTTCCTATCTGTCATCAATGCAGTAGTTTGAGTTGGCCAAAAGCTTATAGATGCTTTAAAAAAAATTATGAAAGGACAGGCTTATTAGAAAAGGAGAAAGAGGGGCCTCCCCGGTGGCGCAGCGGTTAAGCGCTGCGCTGTGGAGCTGTTGGCAGCGGCGACGCGAGTTCGACGCCCGGCCGGGGAGAATCCCACATGGTGCGGCAGACCTCTCCTGCCTCGCCCGCTGCTCCCCTCAGCAGTGTATTTCTGATCTGCCTGTTCTGTTCCCCGCTCTGTCTCTGGTGAACCCTCTCGCCGCCCCACGCCTCTGGCCTATACCCCAGCTTGTATGTATAAATAAAAAATAAATCTTTAA
>PVIJ01025691.1:0-10275 GCA_004024925.1 Scalopus aquaticus
GGGTGTTCTGAACCTGACCTATGCCTTTTAGATGTGTGGCTGTGGGTTCCAGTGGCCAGGAGTCAGGCCAGTGCTTTTTAGCTATGACTGTGGCATCAGCACCAGTATCCAAAAGGCCCAGAAATTGCTTTCCTTCCAAGTACAATTTAATTGTGGGTCGGCTCTCTGTAAGTTGTTGTACCCAGAAAATATCTGAAGACCCTGGTTTTGAGGAGCCGCGGGCCGTGCCCTTATGAGGGAATGACCCTGTTAGTGGCAATGGGAGGGCTTGCGCAATGCGCTGCCCCGCCGGGACAGTAATGGGGCCTTGAGGAGCAGAGACCAATAGCTGGATTTCCCCCTGATAATCGGAATCAGCTACAGAGGGGGTAACCACGCGTCCTTGTAAGGAGCTGGAGGCATGCCCAATGACGAGAAAAAACATTTTAGGTGGTGGGGGGCCCATTACTCCAGTTCCTATTATAACCATGCCTCCCTCCAGGGTTATAACCCGGGTGGTGGAGGAACTGAGGTCCAGTCCTGCGCTTCCTGGCGTGGCTCTAAATAAGCTTGAGCAGGTTGGGGCAGCAGCGCCTGGGGCTGTTGGGTGTCTTGTTTCTGGTCGTTGATAAATGGATTGTGGGGAGTCACCAGGGGTCGGGGTTGTGACTGAGAAGGGCCCTGAAACGGGGCCCGAAATCCGTTTCCCTGGACCGCAGATAGTGGTTGGCCATTAATATCTGTCCTAGAGCGGCAATCTTTAGCCCAATGCCACCCTCTCTTACATCTAGGGCAGAGTCCAGGTGGTGGGGCCACATAGGCACCAGCGGCGGGAGGGAGCTGGCCCGACCCCGGCGAACTGGTGCACTCCCTAGCGAAGTGTCCCGGGGTCCCACAGTTGAAACACCTTTTGATTCCACCGTCAGACACTCTGGTGGGTGTTTGGAGTATGGCTCCTATTGCCAGCATGGTCTTAGAGATTTTATGATCAAAGGAATCAACATCATTACACAATTTAATCATGCCATTTAAATCTATATTTTTAGTCTTTCCCCGTAGGACATCTTTACAGGCTGCATTGGCATTTTCTATGGCCAGGTGTTTGACCATAATATTTTCAGTACTGTCATCCCCTAGGATTCTTTCGGCTGCTTCTAGCAGCCGGGCAACAAATTGGGCATAAGGCTCATTATTGCCCTGTATTACCTTGGACAAAGAAGTTGAGGCCGACCCCGTAGAGGGCACGGCCCGCCAGGCCACCATAGCCGCCTGGGTAGTCTGTGCCAGAAGTCCTGCTGGGAGTCTCTGTTGTTTCTCCTCCAAGGCAAAACTGCCTCTTCCAGTGATCTTATCGGAAGACCAGGAGGCCATTTGGGGGCTTTTTTTGTTCAGGATTGCCTGTGCCTCAGCCCTGTCTATAAATTCAGCCTTCCAGGTCAGAAATTGGCTTCTGGTTAGTACGGACTGAACCACCTTATTCCATTCATGAGGCAGGAGGCTGCCTCCTTGGCCCAAGTTCTCAAGAATCGAAAGGGTGAAGGGAGCATTAATGCCATAATTTTTAACCGCCGAATGTAACTCTTTGATGTGTTTAAGTTTTAATTTTTCATATATAATCTGCTCAGGGTTGTCTGCCCTTGGCCTTTCCCCGGGGTCCTCCTCCTCCCCTTCGGAGGCCGAGGCGTCTGGCTCAACAATCTCATCGTCCATAGGGGCATTCTGAGTGGTATCTGCCGGCTCCCCCACGTCCTGGGGGCGAGTGCCAGACGGGTCATTACTGGGAAGGAGAGGGACACCGTAGGCAGCGGTTTTTTAGTTATACCTATTTTTGATCTAGCCTGTGTCCTTGGCGGGGGGGCTACGTGAGGGGGATATCTAATAGAAGGAGAGTTAAGGCCGACTTCTTTCGTAAGGTCAGCTTGTAATTCCTGACGGAGAGCGCGAGACCGAGCCGGCCCTTGCGTCATAGGGGTCTACGGTCTTTGTCTCCGCTTTACTTTCACTTTGTAACAGGACGCTGGGCGAGGGCGCAGCGTCAGCCACCGCGGAGGGGGGAGATTGGTCCTTTGATGGGGGGCAAGAGGAATCCATAAGGAGGTCCTCTGCAAGGGCCAATGAATGGGAGAGTCGCCCGTCTCCCTCCGCCTCCTTGAGAATATCTCTAACTAATCCATAGAAACTAAAAAATGCTTCGGGGATCTGTTCCCCATCCCTAATAAGTTTATTAAAATCTTTGCCCACCTTGATCCAAGTAAGAGGGTGGATCTCTGGGCCCTGAAGAATTAACCAAGGACACTTTATTTCCACAAAACAAAAGAAGTTTAACAAATCTTTTTTCTTAACTCTTATACCCCTTTCCCTGAGATTATTTTTCATCTCTTTGATAAAGAGCACTTCCTTAGACATATTTTTGCCCATGGTTAATGGGACAGCAATTGCCTCAAGACTCTTCCGTGTTGCACGAGTGATGCGGTCCGGACGTCTCTACCCTGTATCTCGAGGAGCTCCTGTTTTCCGCTGTCCGGCAGGTCACCGTACCTCAAGCCCCACGTTGGGCGCCACTTGACCCGGCCAGCAGGTCAGGTTATTTAGTGAGGCTCGAGGGGGCACCTCCTGAAAGAACCAAGGGGCGAAAGGGGCAGGAGACCAAGCGCGTAAAGAAAGACAGAGTCAGTCTGAGATGCGTCAAGGCCTCGTTTATTAACAAAGGAGCTCAAGCTTATATAGGGGTCTTGGGGAGGGGGGAGGTAAAGGAGAGTTCTTAGAACAAAGTAACTAAGATTCAAGGCTGGTCAGGCAGTAGGCGTGTCAACATCCCATAAAAATGATCTAAAGCGCAGGCCATGACGACCTTGCATCCCAATACTTATCTGGCGTCAGGAATAGCATGTTCTTATCCTGGGTACAGAGACTGAAACATTCAAGCCCAGCCTTAGGTCTCCAACACTGCCCTCCCTGCCTTGGGGCTCTGCCTGCGAATGGTGGGCGTGGGCGCCGTCCTGGTTCTGAGTGGTTCCACTGAACCTGGGGGGCAGGGGATCCCCACATTTGGGAACAAGGCAGAAGCACAGGGGTTCCCAAACTTGCAGCTGGTGTCCGAGGTGGGGGCGTGGGGCCCTGCCGGTGAGCTGGGGGGCAGCGACGGCTCCCAGCACCAAGCCTTTCCCGGTCAGGCTCGCCGCACCCCCAGCCCCAGCCGCCTCTCCCCGCGCTGCAGCGGCCCCCACGGCTGGACACGCCAGCAAGGCAAAGGGCGGGAAGAGCGTTTCCCAGGAACGCAGAGGCGTCTGGGGGCGGGCGGGGCGCAGCGGCAGAGCGCGCACCTGTGGGGGAGGGGGACCCGCAGGGCGACCCCGCTTTGCTGGGGAGAGCCAGACGAGGCCCCGTCGCGGGGGGAAGCTCTGGGGTCCACACACGAACCTGCCTCGTGCGCCCCCGCTCGCACCCCGGGGCGCAGAGCGGCGGCTGGGGCGGCGGCCGCGGGTGCGGAGGGAGCGGCGCTGGCCTCGAGGGGACGCCGCCCTGGGCGCCCACCTGCACCAGCAGGCCCAGTGGCCAGGACCCCGCCCGGGGCCGCCCTCTGCTGCGGGCGACGCGGGGTCCCACCGCGGGGGCAGACTGTGGAGGGAAGCCCCGCCCCACCGCCGCGTCGCAGCGCCCCCGGCAGCATGGGGGCCGGGGAGGCCCAGGGGCGGCAGGAAACCAGGGCTGGACCTGGAAGGACAAAAGCCTCTTCCCGCAGCCTCCGCGCCCCTTCTCCCCTCCGTCCCGGCGGCTCTGGGGGGCCCAGGACCAGCCTGCGGCCGGGGGGGTGGGGGGAGGGGCAAGGGGGGGACTTCCTGGGGGAGGCGGGCGACAGCCTGGGGGCCGGGCGCGGACGCGGCAGCACACCCCACGCTGAGCAAGGGCTGGGAGGTCAGTTTAAGGTCAAGCCGGGAGGGGCCCGCGCTCCTCGCGGGGAGGCCGGTCACGGACCGGCGCTCGCGGCCGTCAGTCGCAGGGCGCCTTGAAGTGGTCCTTCTCGCGGCGAATGGCCCGCATGGCCGCCACAGGGTCCGTCTCGCCCGCGTGCCGCTGCACCGTCTTCTCCCTGCGGAGGCGCGGGCTGAGGCTGGGGCCGGCGGGGGCCGCGGGGGCGGGGGCGGGCGCCGCCTACCTCACCCGCATGAAGGGGTTGTAGGTGAGCTCCTCCGCGATGGTGGACGGCACCGTGGGCTCCCCGACGCGCTGCTTCTCCTGCAGGACAGACGGCGGCAGTGGCGCGCGGGGCGGCGAGGCCGGGCCTTTGCTCCCAGGAGGCGTCTCCTCGAGCCACCCGAGGGAGCCACGGGGCGGGGCCGCGGCCCAGCAGCAGGACAGGTGCAGGCCTCCCCGGGCCCCGGAGCAGGGGCGGCCTCGCCATGGCCACCGCGGCGGGGCAGAGGCGCGTTAGCCGCCGGCCCCGGGCCTCCCACCGGCAGCTGGCTGGGGAGCTGTGGGGCAGCGCCCAGCCCGCCCCAGTCCCTCGGTGACCCTTCAGCCACTGGGGGCCGTCGAGCAGGGTCTGGCCAGAGGCCAAGAGGAGGGCCCGAGCCGATCTGGCGCCCCCCGTCCGGGGAGAGGCCGCGTGCTCGCTGCACCTCCCCGTGTCCGCCCGAGGAGCCCCTCCGGAGCGGCCTGTTCCGGGCAGGCCCTCAGGCGGGGGCTGGGCGCGGTCTGTGGGAAGCGCTGGGGCCTGGACGCCCCCTGCTGCTGGGGCCACCCGGTCTGCCCGGTGCTGCGGGAAGGAGCGGGAGGTGCCCAGCAGAGGCCCACGGCCCGCAAGGGCCTGCGGCACGGCCAGGCCATGCTCGCTGAGATTCCGCCAGCCTTTCACGTCCTGCACACCACAGAAAGGCTGGGAAGACCAGGCCCAGCGCTCCGAGCGGAAGGGGTCCCGGAGACTCGCCGCTGCTGGGCAGCTGGCGGGCACCTCAGCTTGCAAGCTGGTGCAGGAGGAAGGGTCTAAGGTCAGGGGGCTCGGGCTCCCCGCAGAATCTCTGAAAATGACAGAAAATGTATCCAAGGTGGAAAGAAGAAGCATAATGGGAACAGACACCAGTGCAACTGAGGAACGGAAAATGAACACAGAAATTGTGCTTTTAAAAGAACAAAATTGATGAGCTGATGAAGAAAGAGAACACAGGCCGCCAGCGTCGGAAGGAGAGGGCTGAGACCACCGGCCCGGCGGCAGCGCCGAGAAGACTGATGGAGCCACCCCGATGAGGGCACAGACAGCCAACATGCTCGGAATGTGAGGAGCGGCCTGGCAGTGCCTGTCCGAGTCCAGCAAACCCACCACGGCCAACTGTGCTGCCGCTAGACGGAGCTCCAGAGAACTCACAGCACGGGCCACACACAGACCGCGTGCAGATGTTCACGCAGCTGATTCACAACAGCCAGTCACTGTCACAACGGCACCGTCCATCAACGTTAACAGAGAAGCACAGTGCAGAGATCCAAATGGTGGAATACTATACAGCGATAAAAAAGGACAGGCAACTGCAGCCATGTGGGTGAATCTCAGAATCATCCTGAGAAGTGAAAAAAGACCCAAGAGTGCGTCTCGTGTAGTTCACATACACAAAACTCTAGAAAACTAAAACTGGGCTCCTGGGGCATGGGAGGGCAGGCACAGTGTGGCCCAGGCAGAGGTCACGAGGCTGATGGGGCGGAGGAAATGTTCTTTTCCCCTGGCAGCCCTGGTGACTGTCCATCAACAATATACATCGGTCACAGCCCGTGGTGCGCGCGTGCGGACCCGAGGGCAGAGCTGACGTTAGAGTGAGGACGAAAACTGTCGACCTCTGAAAACCTTGATGGCGCCAACAAAATCACTTCAAGCGGACATGTGGGCAGTAGCCTTCCACAGACGGGAGGCGCCGACGTCAGGACAGTCTCCGAGGGGAGGCGCCCCAGACACTGCGCGGGGGTCTGGGAAGGAGCGACGCGAGGCCTGAGGCACGGGGGAGACGCCGCCCGCCCGAGCCACGAGCCCAGGACCACCTGACGCCGGGCCCGACCAGCCGGGCAGAAACCCGCCAGGCGAGGCAGCCGAAGCCCACTTGCCGCGCGGGCCGGGGAGGCCGCAGGAAGGAAGCGGCCGGCGCCCTGGCCCGGGCCGGGGTGTCCACCGAGAGCCGAAGCCGTCTGCGGGCACGGCCGGCCTGGCGGCCGGGCGCCCTGACTCACCTTGGCCCAGGCCAGCTTCTCCCGGACGGCGGCGTTGTCGGGCTCCACGTGGCGCGCGAACTTGAGGTTGCTGACGGTGTACTCGTGGCCGCAGTACACCTTCTGCGGGGACCCCGGCTCGTCAGCCCGGCCCAGGGCCCTCCAGGGCGCCGCCGGGACCAGCGCGTCCACAGGAGCAGCGCCCCTGCCCGCCCACCGTGGGGAGGCCCCGGGGGACACGGCGCCGCCTACCGTGTCCGGAGGGAGCCGGCCCAGCACCTCGAGGAGCGCCCTGTACATCTCGTCCGCCGTGCCCTCGTAGAACTTCCCGCAGCCGGCCACAAACAGGGTGTCGCCTGCAGACAGGGGGGCTGGAGGCCGGCGGCTCGGGCCCCTGGCCCCCGCGGCCCGGCCCCGCCCCGGCCCCAGCACCCCAGGCCCCGCCCCCGGCTCCCCAGCCCCGCCCCGCCCCGCCCCCAGCGCCCCGGCCTCAGCACTCACGCGCCAGAGTGGGCAGCTGGGCCCCAGAAGGGGGTCCCGACCCTGACGCCCACGCCCAGGTCCCTGCCCCTCACGGCAGCCCCCGCGCCCTCGGCCTCGCCGGGACCGGAGCCGCGCGCACGCACCCGTGAACACGGCCGGGGGCTCAGCGCTGCCGGGCTTGCTCACGAAGTAGCAGACGTGTCCGGAGGTGTGGCAAGGCGTGGACAGGCACTTGACACTCAGGGAGCCCACCTGGAAGGAGCCACGCTGCTGCGGCCCTGCAGCCCCGGCCCGCCCCGGCCCGGCCCGAGCGCCCCGCGAGAGGGCTCTGCCCGCCGCCCGCCTCACCTGCAGGCAGAGCAGGTGCGTGGCCTTGTGGGTCAGGGCTCCGATCTGGCTGTCGCCCCCGTACACCTTCAGCCCGGGCTGCAGCTTGAGCAGCTTCTCGTTGCCTCCAGCGTGGTCCCTGCGGTCGGGAGGGCCCTGGTCCGTGAGGCCCAGCCCGGCCCCTGCGCTCCTCGCCGCCCACGCGCCGGCTCCTGGGGGAAGCGGCCGCAGCCCCGCGGCGGCCCGAAGCAGGGAGGGCCCTCGCCCAGCCTCAGCTCGCTGGCCCCGCGGGGGTGGCCTGTGGGCCCAGGCGGGGCAGCCCGCAGAGCAGCTGGGGGCCAAGGGCAGCGTGTCTGCGGGCACCCGGCGGGAGGTCTCGGCACATGACCCCTCCTGGGCGCTGTCCGGGGACCCCTCCACACCCCAGCCGGACCTGCCCTTCAGGAGGGTGAGGAGAGACCTGCATCCCCCTTGCGGGCCTGACCCAGGGCCCTGCCAGCACCGGCCAGCTTGGTCGCGGGAGGGCTGGCGGCCGGCGGGCGGGCTGAGGGGCAGGGCCAGCCTCCCGGCGCAGCGCACAGGCCGCTCAGTGGGGTGCGGGCTACACCCGGCTCTCGGGCGGGGCCGGGCCAACTCTGGCGTAAACATGAGCCACAGCACAGTGGCGGGAAGCCGGCCGCGGGCCCAGGGTCGGGCTCCCTGGGGAGGGACTGGGGGACGCCCACAGTCGAAGCCCGAGCGGGGCCGCGCGTCTCCTCCGCGGAGGCCTCACCCCACGCGGCCGCCCCCTGCTCGCCCGCCCGCCCACAGACGCCTGGTGGGGCCCACGCGCCCCCAGAGCCAGTGTCCCCGGCCCAGGACCCCGAGGCCTGCCTGGAGCCTCGGGGGCCCGCGGGGCAGGCGGCCAGCAGCGGACCCCCGGGGCAGCCGCCCTACCAGTGGTGGTGGGTGGTGAGCACCGTGGTCAGCCTCAGGCCGCGCTTCCTCGCCGCCTCCAGGACCTGCGGCCGCACAGTGCAGAGGCGATGGCCGCGGCCCTGCCCCACGCCGCCCGAGGGGCCCGGGACAGGCCGGAGGGCCAGCCCGCTCCAGCGCCCCGGTGAGAAGCTTCCTGCCCTGAGCCCCGAGACCCCTGGGCCTCGCCTCCCTCCCGCTGGCACTGCCGCGCCCAGCAAAGCCGTCCCAGGGGAGGTTGGCGCAGGCAGGGCGCCCACCTTCTGGGGCTGCACGGGGTCCACCACGGCGGCCTCCCCGGAGGCGGTGTCGACGATCAGGTACATGTAGTTGTCGGTCAGGGCCGGCAGCAGCTCGACCTTCATGGCGCCCTGGGCCACGGTCAGGCGCTTCCTCGGTCCCGTGTGCGGCAGGAGGCGTCCCAGCGGGGCCGGACCTGGGCAGAGCGGCCGCAGTGTCCCAGACGCCACCCCGGCTGAGACCCCAAGGCCCCGCGGCGTGCGAGCGTCCAGCGGGAGGCGCAGCGCCGGCCCCGCGCACGGGGGTGCCTGTCCGGGCGCTCAGGGCGGTGCCAGCTGGGGCTGCGGCTCTCGCCAGCGCCAGGGTCGCGGCCAGGCTGGGATGCCCCGCAGCGCCCGGGACTTGCAGCCGCCCTGCGCCCCGTCGAGAGACAGGAACGGCAGGATGCAAACCCCGGCGCGCGCTCAGGGCCCCCAGGCCCGCGGGCCGGGCCGAGCGGGGCGGGCGGGGGCACCGAGCGGCCTCTGCCAGGCCCCGGTGCGTGCGGCACACACACAGTCCAGCACACCAGCGGGAAGCGGTGACAGGCACCAGGCGGCAGAGTCGGCCGCAGATCTGGGGAGGAGAGGGGGTGGGGCCTCCCCAACAGGGAGCCAGGGTGCGGCAGCAAGCACGAGCCGGGGCCGGGGCGAGTCGCAGTCTAGAGCTCGCCCGAGGGCCCCCGACTTGACAGCCCGCCGGTCCCTTCTAGGCCCAGCACAACAGCTCGGGTGCGGCTGGTTTCTGGGCGCCCCACCTCCCCACAGCTGCAGCCTGGGAGCACCTCGGCAGAGGGCCAAGGCCATGGGGCGGGAGGGGCAGAGGGCGAGAACTACCCCCCGCCCTGCTCGCAAGGGGCCGTTTCTGGTTTCCTGGCAGCGCGCGCCGGGCCCTGCCCAGGGCTCGGCGCCGCCAGGGCAGGTGCTGGACGCCAAGCGCAGCGGCTGGGAAGGCGTCTCATCCCCAGACTGCCACTGGGTGGGCACCACCAGGTCCCCTCCGCCGTTCCCCAAAACTGCGCCTCGCCCAAGCCGGCCGGGCTCTGGTGGAGCGTGAGCCATAGGCCGGCAGCCGCGGGGCCACCCCCCACTGCTCCTCTAAGCCCCACCTGCGCTCTCCCCCTGGGTCCTGGTGCAAAAATTCGAGGCCCTGATACTTTTGATGAGTGACCAGAAGTGGGAAAAATGGGCCGTTCTGGAGCCCTCGGCAGACGGGCGGCTTCCTTGGTGGCGGCGCTCCCAGCCCAGGGCCTGGACAGCTCCCGGGTGACCTGCAGGGGGGAGGGCGGGGCTGGCGCCGCCCCGCCCCCAGCACCTGCCGGGTCTCGGGCTGACCTACTGCCCCGCTTGCTGCATCAGCCCGACCGGCTACCGGGAATCAGAGACGTCAAAATCAAGGTCGAGTCCTCCAGCAAAGCAAGTGGGGGCCCGGCGAGAATCTGCAGCTGGGAGTGGGACGAGGCGGGGGCGGCGGGTGTCCGGCCCCAGGTCGCGGGGTCCCCAGCTCCCCCAGCTCCCGGGCTGGAACCCGGGGGGCTCCGGGATTCTGCCCTTTGTCATCTCTTTAGAATCGTGCGCCCCGGTTTCTCCTGCCGCCCGGCCCACGCGACACGCGACGGGCTCGGGGGAGGGGCCGCGCCCCGCGGCCTCGGGGGCTCTCGGAGGCCGGGCAGGGGCGCCCGGGCCGGCGCGTCCTTACCCTCGGCCCCGCCGCCGGCCGCTCGAGTCCGACTGGGCCGCGGAGGCCTCCGCGACCGACGCCACCCGCCGCCGGAGGGGCGGCGTCCGGGTCAACAGAAAACTGCGTCGTCGCGCGGGCCCAACGCCCGGAGCCGGCCCGTGACGGCGCCTGCGGCCGGCCCCGCGCACCTACCCGGGCCGCAGCCGGCGCAGGCGGCTCCCAGCGCGGCGAGGCTCCGGCGGCCGAGCAGCCCGCGGCCCAGCACCATGACGGGGCAGCAGCGGCGGCGGCCCCGCGCGTCGTCCGCGCGCCGCGGCCAATCGGCGCCCGCCTGGCGCCCCCGCCCCGCCGCCGGCCAATCGGCGCCCCCTGCCCTCTCCCCCC
>PVIJ01025692.1:0-10262 GCA_004024925.1 Scalopus aquaticus
AAGAAAGGTTTACCTGTACTAAGCTCTGATCTCTTACAGGAAGGGGACACAGACACCTGCAACAGCTGAAACCTCAGGGGGCTCCCCTGGAGAGAGAGACTGGAGGGATTAAAAGCCAGCTGGGGTCACTGTAGTGCTGAACACTCAGCCCAGGGCTGGAGACGTAGCCTCATAATGAGCCCTGTGTCCTGTGCACCTGCATTAATGGGAAAGCCCAAGGCTGACACCCCATCCCCAATGTGAGGAACATGGAAACACCCCCAGCCCAAAGCCTTGCAATCTCACCTCACTGCAAGTGTGTGGAGAAAACTGCTCTGGACCAGGAGCTCCCCCACTCCCACTTCAGGCCTCAAAATAAAATGAAACTCCCTCTTGAGGGACCCACAGAGACCTCATCTGGGACAGTCTCTTAAATCCTTGGTCTGAACCCCCTGGAGTGGGAGGGGGAAGGGCCTGTGACAGTGGTGACCCAGCCCGCCGGCGCTCACAGCAGTCCCTCAGGACTGAGCCCCGATGTACACTCTCCCCCTGCTGCTCCCGCTCCCTGTCAACACCTCTCCCACCCAGTCCCCTCCCCACGTCCCATGGCAGTGGCCTGATCAGTCCCTAGGGGAGCCCTGGGGCAGCTGTGGAGCCCTCTGGGACACAGGCTCAGCATCCCCCACAGGGGCAGAAGCCCAGCCCCGGCCTGGGCTGGTCCTGACACAGACTCCTCACATGTGCCCCAATTCCATACTGGGCCCAATTCTGCACCATCAGGGTGTTCAGATATCTGGGTCCTATGTCTCCAAATGCTCCTGCTGAACCTCAATCCTGACGGGGGTCCTGTTCACCCCACAAGGAGTTAGAGGAAAAAAATGGCCTCCCAGGTGGCGCACTGGGGTGAGAGCAGTGCTGTGGAGCTGTCCTCAGCTGAGGAGTGAGATTGATGCAGGCGGGGAGGTTCCTGCCTTGCCCACTGCTCCCATAAGCAGCGTATTTCACTTGATCTGCCTCTTCCTCTCCCCAAATTTCCTCTGGTGAATCCTCTTACTGCCATACCTCTGGCCTAAACCCCAGCTTGTATTCATAAATAAATAAATCTAAAAAAAAAAAAAGGAGTTAGGCCAATTCCAGTCATCACTGGAAAGCTGAAACCCTTGTCACTGCCCTGGCAGAGCCCCACAGTGGAGCCCAGGCCCCAGTGGGAGCAGCAGGAGAAGGAGGATCCCTCAGTTGAGGGCGGGGTCTACAAGGAACAGCCCCTTCCTTAGTCTCTGGGGGCTGAGCCTACTCTGAAACCAGAGAGCTCCCCCAGCAGCAGCCTGGGCCCTGGCTCATTTGCATACCCAGCAGCTCTCTCCAGCCAGGGGATAAGACAGGCCTGGGGGGACCTGCCCAGACTCAGCCTCAGGAGCAGGATCAGGGACCCACCATGGCCTGGACCCCTCTCCTCCTGGGCCTCCTGGCTCACTGCACAGGTGCTGAGCAGGCTCCCTGCACCCCAACCCTGGGGGTATTGGAATAAGCTGGTTCTGACTCTGAACTCAGCAGGGGTGGCCTGTGGGGGCAGGATGCTCATGTCCCTGTGCAGGAAGGCGGTGTTAGGGGCACAGTCGCCCACTGTGCTCACTACTCTGTGTGAGACTGAGGGGTTGTGCCTGCCAAGAGAAAATACGGATTTGTTCAAATGTTCCACAGCCTGCCAGGCCTGTGAGTCAGAGAAGCTGAGAATGGAGAATGCTCCCTGAGGCCAAAGAGACCTTGTATCGAGATGGTCATGTGGGGGACAAGGGGCTCTTCTAGGCTTTGGCGTCATCATGCAGTCACCCTCTGCTTTTCCTTCTTGCAGGTTCTGTGGTCTCCTATGAGGTGACTCAGTCACCCTCCCTGTCAGTTCGCCTGGGAGAGACGGTCAGAATCACCTGTCTGGGGGACAATGTTGGAGGTAAAGCTGCTTCCCGGCACCAGCAGAAGCCAGGGCAGGCCCCTCGGATGGTCATTTACTATGATGACATGCGGCCCTCAGGGATCCCAGAGCGGATCTCTGGCTCCAACTAGGAAAACACGGCCACCCTGACCCTCAGCGGGGCCCAGGCTGAGGACGAGGCTGTCTACTACTGTGCAGCGTCTGGTAGCAGTATTGGTGCCCACACTGAAATGGCGCCATGGGGAAGTGAGACACAAACACTTCCCTATCTGTGTCACCCTCCCCTCAGCCCCAGGAGGTGGAGACACAGCTTGAATCTGTCTGGCCCAAGTCCCAGCTGCCCCTGCCCCCACACTCCCCATCTCCAGGCAGACCACAGACATGATCAGGCTAAAATCAGGATTTGGGCTGCTGGCCCGGGCTATCATGGTGTTGCTGGATCTTGTGCGACGTGGGACCCCAGGGCCTGGGTGGGAAAAGAGCAGAGGGAGACCCCAGTCTGGCGCTCACTGTCCCTGCATTTCCGTGTGGACACACTTTCATGCTCCTTGGCCCTAAGGAACAGGGTTAGACCCCAGACTTCTCAGCACAAGGAGTCCAGAAGTCCAGGATCCATTGAAAGCTTGGAATTCTCACTGCAGCAAGCAGAACTGCAAGCCCTGAGGGACTCACCCAGATCTCTCCTGGCACAAGTCCCACCACGGCGGCTGGGAGCCCTGGCAACTCAGAGGGCCCTTCACTGGGAAACTATTGGTCCCACAAACTGCCTTCCCCAGGCTATGCCCTATGCCCGTCTCAGAGACGCAGGTTTCGGTGCCTGAGTGCAAGGCCCCAAGGCCCTGGCACAACATTGCCTTATCTGATAGGGGCCATAGAGCCTTAGAGCTCCCTAGAGGAATGCCCGCCCTGTTGTCACTGCCACAGAGGGACCTGCTCCTCGCCCGTGTCGCATCCTTCACTTCAGTGCAGATTTCCTAAGCACATACTGGGCCATCTCAGAGTCTTCTTGCAGGGAATTAATCTAAGATGGGGAGCAGCCCTCCTCATGGTGATCAGACACCTGAGGGGGGCTCTCTGTGCACACAAAGCTCTGCTTTCTCGCCTAAATCTTCGTGCAGCCCAGGCGATATCTCTACATTCCTTGTATTTCTATAGAATAAACAGGAGCCTGACACAGCGGGTCCTCTGGTGTCTGAGAGTCAGGGAGACCAGGTGCTCCCTGATGGTGCAGTGAGGGTGGGCATTTGCCTTCTGTTACTAAGTGACCAGAAGATGCACAACTCAGGTGTGAGTCAAAACATGGGTGTGGCTCACTTTGACCCCCCAAACCTTACTTAAAACTTCTCTTTCCACCCACCCAAAGCAGAAATAGAGACAGAAATATTTCTGTGAAATACATTTCAGACTATAAGTGTTGACACTGAGTAAGTCCCCAGGTCCCCCTTCCCCCAAGGATTTGACACAATCACCACAACCACAGTCTCCAATAAAGAGAATAAGGGGTCCGTGCTTCCACTGAATATGATAAATTGATCCCGGAAAATGCTCACATTTCCACACAAGAAGATGAAAAAAAGTGTTTGGTTTTAACTACTTCCTTGTCTCTCAGCCTATTCATATTTCCCCTTAGATATTCTGTACCTGTATCTGAGATGCAAAAATGAGTAGTGAGAGCACATCTTTGATGATAAATAGGTGAGAGAGGGAATGAAAAGGAAGCTATATTACAATTCATCCAAACATATTTCCATGAAAGTGAGGAAGACCTGATGTCTCTACTTTATTCTCATTTTGGCCACTAGCTCTATTTTTCGGAGACGGGTCTGGCATGACCTTCTTCTCTAATCATTCGTATCTTTTGCTTTCAACAAATGCCTTAGTCATGACCCACGGCCATATGGGTTGCCCTGAACTGTCATTGCAGGGTGTTTGTGTCCATCATCAGTCCTGCTGAATTGGATGCAGTAGTTTCAGACTTAATCACAGTCTCAAGTGCACAAGATGACCCTACATTCTGTGCATATCCTAGCTCACACGAATTGTGCAAGAGCAGATGATATGCCCATTGGTGGTCAGCCTCAGCCATCCATTCATACTCCTGTGTTGTCTGAGAATCCACTGTCAGTAGTGACCAAAAGGGGCCAAGGAGCAACTTCAAATGCCTGCTCAGTGCAATTCAGTTGATTGCAAGTGTCAGGAATGAGTTTGCTTGTGACTCACTAGGGGTCACAAGGGGTTGTATCATCCCATTTCCGCATGGATCTCAGTCCCTGGAAGCCTACATGGGATAAGCAGGGCTGTGCACCCAGTGTTGACGTCCAGCATACACGGCATCTGGAGGACACTGACTCAGTCCTGTAAGGTGTGGCCACTTCCCTGACACACCACTGAGTCCTCAGGGGCCCCTTTTTCTTTTTCACCACTGCTCACTTTCTTTTCTACACTCCAACAATAGAGACTTTGCCTGTCGGTGTGAGAACTCCGGAAGTCTGCTGCAGCCCCAACTGTCACACTCAAGCTCAGGCAGAAAGGTACTATGTAAATCTAGTTGTCGTTTATTTTCTGTAGACGAACAAAGTAAGTTAGTCCCTGGAAGAAATCTCCATGACTGACACCTACACCCCTTGGGCCAATGCTGAGCTACCAGTTCGATCCATTCTGCCAGGGACCTTGTCAGTGTGTTTATTTTTGAAATAAACAGAGGGGAAGGATGCTGGGCAGGTATAAATGGTGGAGACTGGGCTCCCTGGTGGCACAACGGGTAAGTGCAGCACTATGGAGCTGTTGAAGCTACAGAGGAAGTTCGATGCCCAGCGGGGAGATTCCCACATGGCGCAACAGGACTCTCCTGCCTCGCACGCTGCTCCGCCAAGCAGTTTATTTTGGTCAGTCTGCCTATTCTGCTCCCACTCTGTGTCTGGTGAACCCTCTCTCTGCCTTACGCCTCTGGCCTATACCCCAGCTTGTAATCATGAATAAATAATTTTTTTTTAAAAAAATGATGGAGACTACTAGTCTCTAACCCAGCATTTCCAGTCACTACCTTCCACTCATATAGAAATTCCCGAGGGCAGGGACTGTCTTGTTCATGGCCCATTCCCTGGATGGAACCAGCAAAACAGAGTTGTCAGATGATACGTTTGCTGGGTGGATCTCTCCATCTCTTGTCTGGTGTGGTGTCTAGCACTGCCCAATGATGGCTCTGCACACACTTCTGCACAATGAGAAGCAATCGTGACAACTTTGTTCCCCAAAAGTACCAAGCCCATGACCCCTCCAAAACATCTATGTATGTGCAAGGGTGCCTCAAGTGGTCCTTGCTTTCGCCGGCCCCAAATCAGCATATCCATATTTTCCTGGTAACTGAGCCCCTCGAGGCTAGTCCGGGGCAGGCAAAATTATGCAGAATGGAGTAATTCCTCCCTGGGCCCCAAAAATCCATAGATTAGGGACTCAGGACCTGAGCAATGGGCTCTGAATCTACCACTTTGATAAAGGTTGCCATTGAGACAGCAGCAGCCAGAGTGCAGCTGGGATCCCGCAGAGGGCAGCAGAGATCAGATAAAGTGGCTAAACCACCAGAGATGGGGTTCTGAGCAGAGGGGTTCTAACATGCAGAGTGGGTAGGAACAGCAATCTAGTACCTGACAAACAGGCATCAACACAGTTGTTAACATCACCCTTGAGGGTGATGCACAAAACCTTCTCAATGTGCCCTCAGGTCTGACTCTTGCTGAAACTAACAGCTCTGAAGACAGCTCTGGGGGCTGAGCCTTCTCTAAAACAGGAAGCTCCCCAAGCAGCAGCCTGGGCCTTGGCTCATTTGCATACCCAGCAGCTCTCTCCAGCCAGAGCATAAGACAGGCCTGGGGGGACCTGCCCAGACTCAGCCTCAGGGAGCAGGATCAGGGACCCACCATGGCCTGGACCCCCCTCATCCTGGCAGTCCTGGCTCACTGCACAGGTGCTGAGCTGGTTCCCTGCATCCCAGCTCCGGGGATCTCGGAATAGGCTGATCTGACTCTGAGCTCAGCAGGGGTGGCCTGTGGGGGCAGGATGCTCATGTCCCTGTGCAGGAAGGTGGTGTTAGGGGCACAGTCGCCCACTCTGCTCACTACTCTGTGTGAGACTGAGGGGTTGTGCCTGCCAAGAGAAAATGCGGGGCCTGATTTGTTCAAATGTTCCACGGCCTGCCAGGCCTCTGAGTCAGAGAAGCTGAGAATGGAGAATGTTCCCTGAGGCCGAGGAGACCTTGTATCGAGATGGTCATGCGGGGGGCAAGGGGCTCTTCTGGGCTTAGGGGTCATCATGCAGTCACCCTCTGCTTTTCCTTCTTGCAGGTTCTGTGGTCTCCTATGAGGTGACTCAGTCACCCTCCCTGTCAGTTCGCCTGGGAGAGACGGTCAGACTCACCTGTCAGGGGGACGACATTGGAGGTAAATACGCTTCCTGGCACCAGCAGAAGCCAGGCCAGACCCCTCTGAAGGTCATTTACGATGATAACAAGCGGCCCTCAGGGATCCCTGAGCGGTTCTCTGGCTCCAACTCCGGGAAAACGGCCACCCTGACCATCAGCGGGGTCCAGGCTGAGGACGAGGCTGACTACTACTGTGCAGCGTGGGATAGCGGTATTGGTGCCCACAGTGACATGGGGCCATGGGGAAGTGAGACACAAACCCTTCCCCGTCTGTGTCGCCCTCCCCTCAGCCCCAGGAGGATGGAGACACAGCTTGAACAGGTCTGGCCCAAGTCCCAGATCTGAGGTCCCCAGCTGCCCCTGCCCCCACACTCCCCATCTCCAGGCAGACCACAGACATGATCAGGCTAAAATCAGGTTTTGGGCTGCGGGCCCGGGCTCTCCTGGTGTTGCTGGATCTTGTGCGAATGGGACCCCAGTGGCTGGGTGGGAAAGGAGCAGAGGGAGCCCCCAGTCTAGCGATCACTGTCCCTGCATTCAATGTGTAAACACTGGCATGCTCCTTGGCCCAAAGGAACAGGGTTAGACCCCAGACTTCTCAGAACAGAGGAGTCCAGAATCCAGGATCCATTGAAAGCTTGGAATTCTCACTGCAGCAAGCAGAGCTGAAAGCCCTGAGGGCCTCACCCAGATCTCTCTCCTGGGCACAAGTCCCACCACCGCGGCTGGGAGCCCTGGCAACTCAGAGGGCCCTTCCCTGGGAAATACTATTGGTCCCACAAACTGCCTTCCCAGGCTATGCCCTATGCCCGTCTCAGAGAGACCCAGGTTTCGGTGCCTGAGGCCAAGGCCCCAAGGCCCTGGCACCACATTGCCTTATCTGAAAGGGGCATTGGAGACTTAGAGCTTCCTAGAAGAACGCCCGCCCTGTTGTCACTTCCACAGAGGGACCTTCTCCTCGCCCGTGTCACGTCCTTCACCCCTTCCAGATTTCCTAAACTCATAGTGGGCCATCTCAGAGTCTTCTTGCAGGGAATCAATCTAAGAGGGGGAGCAGCCCTCCACATTGTTATCAGAGACCTGAGGGGGCTCACTGTACACACAAGGCTCTGCTTTCTCCCCTAAATCCTCGTGTATCCCTATGAAAAAATAGAGACAGAAATATTTCTGTGAAATATTTTCAAACTACAAGTGTCGACACTGAGTAAGTCCCAGGTCCTCCATCCCCCAAGGAAATGACACAATCACCACAACCACAGTCTCCATAAAGAGAATAAGGGGTCCGTGCTTCCCCTGAATATGATAAATCGATCCCATGAACAACCAAAATGCTCACATTTCCACACAAGAAGATTTAAAAAAGTGTTTGGTTTTAACTACTTCCTTGTCTCTCAGCCAATTCATATTTTCCCTCCGATATTCTGTACCTGTATCTGAGATGCTAAAATAAGTGCTGAGAGCACATCTTTGATTATAAGTGGGTGAGAGAGGGGAAGAAAACAGGAAACTATAATTACTTTCCATCCAAAAGTATTTCGATGAACATGAGGAAGACCTGACGTCCCTCCTTTGTTATAATTTGGCAACTCGCTCTATTTTTCGGAGACGGGGTCTGGCATTACTTCTCACGACACGTTCATATCTTTTTCTTTCAATAAATGCCTTAGTTATGACCCACGGCCATATGGGATGCCCTGAACAGTCATTGCAGGGTGTTTGTGTCCATCATCAGTCCTGCCGAATTGGATGCAGTGGTTTCAGACTTAATCACAGTCTCAAGTGCACAAGATGACCCTACATTCTGTGCATATCCTAGCTCACACGAATTGTGCAATAGCAGATGAAATGTCCATTGGTGGTCAGCCTCAGCCACCCATTCATACTCCTCTGTGTTGTCTGAAAACCTGTTGTCACGGGTGACCAAAATGACCCATGGAGCAACGTCAAATGCCTGCTCAGTGCAATTCAATTGATTGCAAGTGTCAGGAATGAGAGTTGGTTGGTGACTCCCTAGGGATCACAAGGGGCAGTATCATCCCATTTCCCCATGGATCTCGGTCCCTGGAGGCCGGACATGGGAGAAGCAGGGCTGTGCACCCGGTGTTGACGTCCAGCATACACGGCATCTGGAGGACACTGACTCGGTCCTGTAAGGTGTGACCACTTCCCTGACACACCACTGAGACCTCAGGAGTCCGTTCACCACTGCTCACTTTCTCTTTTACACTCCCACAATAGAGACTTTGCTTGTAGGTGTGTGAACTCCGGAAGCCTGATGCAGCCCCAACTGTCACACTCAAGCTCAGGCAGAAAGGTACTATGTAAATCTAGTTGTCATTTATTTTCTGTGGAATAACAAAGTAAGCTCCCTGGAAGAAAACTCCATGACTGAGACCTACACCTCTTGGGTCAATGCTGAGCTACCAGTTCGATCCATTCTGCCAGGGACCTTGTCAGTGTCTTTATTTTTGAAATAAACAGAGGGGAAGGATGCTGGGCAGGTATAAATGGTGGAGACTGGGCTCCTTGGCGGCACAACGGGTTAAGTGCAGCACTATGGAGCTGTTGGCAGCTGTATAGGAAGTTCAATGCCCAGCCAGGGAGATTCCCACATGGCGCAACAGGACTCCCCTGTCTCTCATGCTGCACCTCCAAGCACTTTATTTTGGTCAATCTGCCAATTCTGCTCCCCAATGTGTCTCTGGTCAACCCTCTCTCTTCCCCAAGCCTCTGGCCTGTACCGCAGCTTGTAACCATAAATAAATAAATCTTTAAAAAAAATGATGGAGATTGCTGGGTCTCTGATCCAGTATTTCCAGTCACTACCTTCCACTCATATAGAAATTCCCAGGGCAGGGACTGTCTTGTTCATGGCCCATTCCCTGGATGGAACCAGCAAAACAGAGTTGTCGGAAGACATGTTTGCTGGGTGGATCTCTCCATCTCTGGGTCTGGTGCGGTGTCTAGACTGCCTTATGATGCCTGTGCACGCCTTCTGCACCAATGAGAAGCAATCCTAACAACTTCGTCACCAAAAAGTGCCAAGCCCATGACCCTCCAAAACATCTATGTATGTGCAGGGGTGCCTCAAATGGTCCTTGTGCTCCCCTACCTCAAATTAGCATGTTCATATTTTTATGAGTAACTGAGCCCCTCGTGCACAGTCTGAGGCAGGCAGATCTATGCAGAGTGGAGTATTCCTCCATAGGGGCCAGCAATTCATGGCTCAGGGACTCAGGACCTTAGCAACAGGCTCTGAATCTACCACTTTGACAGAAGTTGCCATTGAGCCTGCAGCAGCCTTTTTGCAGCTGGGATCCAGCAGGGGGCAGCAGAGAACCACATCAGATAAAGTGACTAAACCACCAGAGATGGGGTTCTGAGCAGAGGTGTACTAACATGCAGAGAGGATAGGAGCAGCAATCTAATACCTACCAACAAGCATCAACACCGTTGTTAACATCACCCTTGAGAGTGATGAGCAAATCTTTCTCAATGTGGCCTCAGGTCTGACTCCTGCTGAAAGTGCCCGTGGCTCTGGAGATGGGTTCAGAGGTCTCGGTTCAGTGACACTGAAGCTCTGTCACTGTCCACCAACACCTGTTCTCCCTGTGAAGAGAGCCCCTATCCTGCCAGACACAACTTCTTTGCCTTTCTGGGTGTGCGTTTGGCACACAGTGATGCCCAATAAATATTTGCAGGCTGAATTCATCAAGAGCATTTTAATTAAATCAATTTCCCAGGCACCTAAAGGAAAGCTTATAGCAAGCCCCCACTGGTCATGCTCTTCAGATTGGCAGCCACCATCATGCTTAGCCAGTATGTCTTGGCAACAGATGATTTGTCCTTGGTGGGAATGGGCCTGGGGATACTGAGGCACAGCCCTATGACCTGTCTCTGAAAAACAGCAGGGCCAGACCTTACAGCATCACATCA
>PVIJ01025693.1:0-10238 GCA_004024925.1 Scalopus aquaticus
GGAAGGAAGGAAGGAAGGAAGGAAGGAAGGAAGGAAGGAAGGAAGGAAGGAAGGAAGAAAATTGGTAAAATAAACCACTTGCTATGTTATAGGGGTGGGGGATCAAACCCATTGCCACCCAGGAAGAATTGGAAAAAGCTTAAGGAAACTGGCCTTGAAGTACCACTCTGATAAGAATCCAAATGAGGGCCTCCCTGGTGGCACAATGGGTTAAGTCTCAGCACTATGAAGCTATCAGCAGCCACTGCAGCACAAATTTGAGTTCAATCCCCAGCCAAGGAGCTTCCACATGACACAGCAGACCTCTCCTGCCTCACCCACTGCTCCCCTCAGCAGTGTGCTTCAGTAGATTTTCCTGTTCTGCTCCCCACTCTGTCTCTGGTGAATCCTCTCACCACCCCACACCTCTGGCCTACACCCCAGTTCTTGTATGCAAAAATAAAATAAATCTTTAAAAAAAAAGAATCCAAATGAAAGAAAGAAGTTTAAACATATTTTTCAAGCTTAGGAAGTGCTCTCTGATGCAAAAAGAAGGATTTTTTAAGGAGTAGAACAAGCCATAAAGAAGGTTGAGCAAGTGGAGGCTTTGGCTCCTCCATGGACATCTTTGATATGCTTTTAGGAGGAGGAAGGATACCAAGAGAAAGGAGTGGTAAGAATGGTGGGCATCAACTTTCAGTAACCTTCGAAGATGTATGTAATGGTGCAATAAGAAAGCTAGCTCTGCAACAGAATGTGATTTGCAACAAATATGAAGGCCAAAGGAGTAGTAGAGTGCTGTCCCAATGGCCGAGGTACTGGACTGCAAAGAATCCATCAGATGGAATCTGGAATGGTTCAGCATATTCAGTCTGTGTGCATGGAATGCCAGGGCCATGGGGAATGGATCAGCCCTAAAAATGGATGTAAAAGCAGTAATGGAAGGACGATAGTTCTAGAGAAGAAGATTCTAGAAGTTCATATGGACAAAGGCATGAAAGAGGACCAGAAGATAACATTCAGTAGTGAAGGAGATGAAGCAGAGGACTGAAGTCAGGAGATATCATCGTGTTAGGACGGAAGGACCAGGATAGGGAGAAGACCTATCCCTGTGTATGGACACATAACTAGTTGAAACATTGTTAGCTTTCGAAATCCACTATCTACACTTGACAACCAAACCATTGTAGTCACCTCTCATCCAGGTCAAATAGGCATAGAAAGATCAAGTGTGTGCTAAATGAAGGCATGCTAATACCATATGGAAGTGTCACCTAATCATTGACCTAGACTTTCTTGAGAGTGGCTTTCTCTCCCTTGATAAACTCTCTTTGCTGGAAAAATTCTTACCTGAAAGGAAGAAAGCAGAAGAGACTGATAAAATAAACCAAGTAGAACTGGAGGACTTTGATCCAAAGCAAAAAAGGCGATGCATTACAATGGAGAAGCTTATGAAGACGATAAGCATCCTCTTAGGGGCAGTGTTCCGTGTCCAACCTCTTTGTGAAGCCAGTGAGTAGCTCTCACTGTTGCCATTTTATATACAGTAATGCATGAGTGAAGGACTATAATCTATAGGCTTACCACTTGCAATCATTTTTTTATTCAACCATAATAGTATCTTAAAGTTAGATGACGATTAAGCTCAAATATAATGGCTAAAAAAAATAAAAGGCAAAACTACACAGATGCTATTCTCAGACTGGCAAAAGTCCAAGATTTGCCAACTTTATTTGCAGGGCTGTGGATTAACAGATATTCTGATTTACTAATACTATGGGTATAAAACAGCACATTTCTTATAGGGTTAATTTGCCATATCTATCAAACTTACAAATTACTTCTAGGAATGACTCCTACAAATATGTTTGTAGTCATGCTTAAAACTGTGCTTGTAAGGTTGTTCTTTGCAACATTGTTTATAAAAGCAAAAGATTAGAAATAACCCATAATTCCATCAATAGAGAACTGGTAAAATAAATCTCAGTATAGTCATACAATACAATACCATGTGGCTGTAACAAAGAATGAGAAAGGTCTCAAAAATATTTTTTTAATGACAAAAGGTAAAGTTCAAGAGTGTGGGAAAACCAAGAACACTCATTAGTATTTCAATAAAGAAATTCTAAAAGAATACACAAGATAACTATATATAAAAGTATACCAGATGGGGTGGAGAGACAGGCAGAAGTGAGATTTCACTATTAATTTTAAAATTAAAAAAAAATTTGAACCCTATAAATACTTGCCAATGGAAAAATTGAACACGCTTAGTACACCAATTAAAATGGCTAATACTAAAGCTACTGATCAAGTATTGGAAAGGGTGTAGAACTACTAGAATTTTCATACACTGCTGATTAGAATGTAAAATAGTACAACCACTTTGAAAACAGTATGGTAGGGTCTTTAAAAGCTCAGCATCCATACCCTGGATGATCCCACCATTCCACTCCTGTTTACCCAAGAAGAATGAAAGCATATGGGTACACACACTTATACATAGATGTGTTTTAACAGCTTTACTTATAATAACTCAAAACTCTAAACACCACCAATGTTCATCACAGATAAATGTATAAACAAGTTTGGTATTGCTATGCAAGAAAGGAACCAGGACCCCAGAAATAGAGTGCATACTGTAGCATTCCATTTATGTAAAATTATGGAATATACCAGCTAATCTATAGTGATATAAAACAGATGAGTGGTTGGGGGAGAGGAGAGATGGACTCTAGGAAGCTTATGGTTTGATGGGTATGTTCGTTGTCTTGTTTGTGGTGATTTCATAGGTGTATACACATGTGGAAACATAAAACTGACATTTTATTTTTTAAAGATTTGTTTTATTTATGCATACAAGAGCTGGGGTGTAGGCCACAGGTGTGTTGCGGGGGCAGTGAGAGGATTCACCTGAGACGGAGTGGGGAGCAGAACAGACAAATCTGCTGAAATCCACTGCTAAGGGGAGCAGTGAGTGAGACGGGAGAGGTCTGCTGCACCACGTGGGTCAGCTCCCTGGCCAGGGACCGAACTCATGCTGCAGTGGCTGCTGATAACTTCATAGCTCTGAGACTTAACTTCTTGCACCACCAGGGAGGCCCTAAAATTGACATTTTAAACATGCAATTTATTGTATGTCAATTACACCTCATTGAAGCTATTTTATAAAATAATGTTAGGAGGAAGAAGAGGGAAATGCCCAGGGTGATAGCTAATGAACTCAGTGTGCCGGGCAAGACAGGTGCTGACAGGAAAGTTTCAGCAAAGCTCAGTGCGGCGCTATGGATGAGCTGACTGTGTGCTGAGCACGCAACATGATGATACACTTCTTGCTGGGGCCCCTGACCCCAGTAAATGACCCTGATAGAGACTTTCCTGTATCTATACTGAACACCTACTATGTGTAGTGTTCTGCACTTAAATAACGGAAAGAATAAAACCACCTCCAATTTCCCAGCACAAAGAAAAGGTGGAGATTGGTGGAAGAATTCAATGGGACTCTTTGAAGCAGCCTTTTCAAAGCTTTGGCTGGCCTTTGTGTAACTAAGGGAACAGGATTACAAGATATATGACTCAGAAAGGGACCTTCCTTTCTTAGTCCTGGCAAGCCTTTGTAGAAGAGGCACTAACTCTGTTCTGCATAATAATGTCAAGTACTAACTCCAATGTGGCTAGACCAGCTAGTAAAACTTGGGGTAGGGTCTCTTTTTTTTTTGGGGGGGGGTTCCATCAATTTTTGTTACTTGTGAAACCTCAAACTACCTGCATCAAAATCATTTAGTGCTTATTAAAAATGCAAAGTAAGGGGGCCTCCCCAGTAGCCTAGGGGTTAAGTCTCAGAGCTGTCACCACTGTGGCCTGCGTTCAATCCAGGCCAGGGAGCTGACCCATATGGCGCAGCAGACCTCTTCTGTCTTGCCCCTGCTCCCCTCAGCAGTGTATTTCTGGCTCTACTGTGTCTATTCTGCTCCCCACTCTGTCTCTGGTGAATCCTCTCACCCCCTGCACCTCTGCCTTCTTGTATGCATAAATAAATAAAAATAAATCTTTTTTTAAAATAAAGCAAAGTAATGAGTTGATAGTAACACACACCAATATTTGCTGGTTTGAAGGTCAAATCACATTTTATTCTTCGTGTGTGTGTGTGTGTATATGTGCATGCACACTTTCCAAAAATTAATTACTTTCAAGGGATACTTAGAAAAATAGAGCTTCATCTGTGTCTCAGTCCCGCCAGTCTTCTCTAGACAATTCTGCTGATGGACTGTGCCAGAGTTCACAGGAACTTGTGCCCTTGGCACCCTTTCCTTGCTCCATTCCCTCACTCCCTCCATCCCCCTCTCACTCCTTCCAGATGGCATATGTCAGAGGAAGGGTTTAAGGCTTTCCCAAAAAGAGGTGGAGGTTTGAAGAAGGATTTGGGGTTGTGGGGTGTGGGAAGAAGACCTATGGAAAGTCATGTTAGGGAAGGTCTGGGGTCCTTCCACGAAGGAATCCAACTTCCTAATAAAGATTGAACTTCTTGACTGTTTTTTACTTGCATTATAGGGAAAATTAAAACTAAAGTTTTAATGCTTTCCCTCATTCATTGTATTTCTCTAGTTTTCCCCCAACTCATCAGGAAAGACCCACCTTGTATAGTCAAGAGGTTTGGGAGAATTCACAACTGTGTCCCACTGTGAGGATAGTTACATTCCATTCAGGGGAACCATGCCAGGAGTTGTAGGCTGTGACCAGCAGTGACCCAGGGCAATGCAAAGGATGACCAAGCAGAGGGAGTGGAGGGGCAGGGGGCAAGAATGAGATCTTGCCTCCCACTCCACTTCCCTAAATGCACTGGAGAACAGCGACCCTTAAAATGGAGGGAAATGCCAAATCTAGAGTTTCATATATATGATCTCACTTAACACTTATAAAAGCCAGGAGTAGGTCCTCCCCTGGTGGCACAAGGGGTTAAGTCTCAGCACTATGAAGCTATCTGCAGCCACTGCAGCATGAGTGCAATCCTGAGCTAGGGAGCTTCCCACATGGCACAGCAGATCTCTCTTGTCTCCCTGCTGCTCCCCTCAGCAGTGTATTTCAGTCAATCCGCCTGTTCTGCTCCCACTCTGTCTCTGGTGTATCCTCTCTCACACACACCCCACACCTCTGGCCTACACCCCAGCTCTTGTATGCATAAATAAGAGTCTGACTTGCACAAGGTTTGGGTAGTGAACATGGCTAGATCTAAACTCAGATCTGCAGATCTGACTGGATTATAATGTCCCCTCCTTGTTCCTGTAGCAGGGGAGGTTGGTAGTCATGACAGGCAACTGGCTGTCCATCTGCCAGGGACATTTCTTATTCTTTGTTATAGTCACTTAAAATCTCTGAGCCTCCTAAAAATGATCCCTGTCTTACAGACTTGACATGAAGTTCAAATAAGAACAGGAATGGGGCCTCCCCGGTGGTGCAGCGGTTAAGCGCTGCGCTGTGGAGCTGTGGGTAGCGGTGATGTGAGTTTGAAGCCTGGCTGGGGAGATTCCCACATGGCGCAGCAGACCTCTCCCGCCTCGTCCACTGCTCCCCTCAGCAGTGTGTTTCCATCTATCTACCTGTTCTGCTCCCCACTCTGTCTCTGGTGAACCTCCCGCCACCCCACGCCTCTGGCCTGTACCACAGCTTGCATGCATTAAAAAAAAAAAAAAAAAAAAAAAAACAGAAAAAAAAAGAACAGGATGGTAAATACTTTTTGAGCTATAGAATGCAACTTGTATTTTAGTCAATATAAGTATTGATTCTATCAAACTTGCTGAAACTGCTCTTTTGTTGCCAGATAGGGGACCCCCATAGACCACTTCCTGGTCCTGATCTCTGTAGAGGCAGAACTCAGGGGCCTTGAGCCAATTTAAATGAATGATGGTTGATTCTGCCAATTTATTTCCTACTCCAAGCTTTCTTTTCCTCTTATCTGCACATCTGCGTGTCAGGAATAAAATTCTTTTCTTACAGTATCATTTTTAATGGAGAAACTTCTGTACTTACTCAGATGGGAGAAAAGAGGGGGAGGACAAAAAGCCCACATTTCTTCAGCATTTCAATCAACAACCTCATTTTCCTCTAACAGTTGAAGTGAACTTCTTATGAATAATGGATGCTAGCCTGATGAATATGCACACAGCCTATTATGCCTGTGAGGTTTGGTAAATAATTTATGAGCTAAAATGTTCCTCACCTTGTTACTGTACAAAAATTATGGGGGAAAAAAACATATTTACCCTTTGAGCTGATAAGGTGATCTATCAGAGTGACAGAAGCCCAGAAATACAGTTTTACATCGTTACTAAAATAAATAGAATAAAATATATGCATTTTGGGGTGGAGACTTGTAAATAATGAAACATGCATAGCCACACTCCTTGTAGCACACAGAGTTTTCAAAAACTCTGGCTTCTCACCTTAAAATATCCCTGCATTATTAATAGCATGCAAGGACTGTCTCCTCCATTGCTCATTCTCCCCACAAAGACTTCAATATGACTGGTCAAGAATGATAACCACTTCCTTGTTTTATGAAAACTGGCAGAGAAGCACTTGGAAATGCCTTGCTGGCTTCCCTCTCCTTACAGCTGAGAGCAGACCAACCTCTCTACTTGAACTCACTCCCAAGCCTCATTCCCTTAGCAACTGCAGCAATGCCTGTAATTTGGAGAATGGAGGTGGGGTAGGAGGGAGACCAGTAGCAATATAACTATGTAGATAAGGAAGGTGTTTGGAACCTGGGGAAATTTGGTTGCTCCAAGACAAGATGAAGACCTGAAATTGGTTTCAATTCTCAAGCCAGGGAAGACAGAAGCTCAGAGATTATCCACTTTGGTTCTGAGAGCTTTCTCGGAATAAAGCACAGTGCCAAGAGAGACTCTTATCAACAGAGTATCCCTTGTTTTGTGCTGGATGCTTGGAAATCAGGCAGGAGAGGAAACAGCACCTGACCCACATCTGTTGCGTAAACCATTATAGTCCCGGGAAGCAGAATAAATAACCTACAAACTACAAATTATATAATGAAATTACTGGACCAATGACATTATTAAAATAATAGTCTTTTGAACAATGTGGCATCATTGGCACAGGATGGATTCTTTTGCCAAAAGGAAATCTTAAGTAGAATTTGCGAAGAAAGAACCCCGTCGATTAGAAAGAGTAGTGGTATATGTGGCTAGGCCTGCCTGATCTGGCCCTGATCTCTGCCCAGCCTCATTTGTGCAGTTCTCCCTGATCACTGGTTATGTTCCAGCCACACTGACCCCTTTTCAATTTTTTCTTAAGACTTACTTTTATTTATTTATGCATACAAAAATTGGGGTGTAGGCCAGAGATGCAAGGAGGAGTGCGGGGGTGGGGGGTGCAGGTAAGTGGATTCATCAGAGACAGAGTAGGGAGCAGAACAGGCAGATTGACTGAAATACACTGCTGAGGGGGGACAGTGGGTGATAACTTGATAGCTCTGAGACTTTGACCCCTGCGCCACCAGGGAGGCCCCCTTTTCAGTTTCTTGAACCCCAAGTTCTTTCCTGCCTCTGTCTCTGCTGCTTCCTCTGCCTCCTGCTTATCCCATCTTTAAGTTTTTTCTAATATGTGACCACCTCTGAGAGGTCGTACCTAACCCTGTCCTATCTTATTCTCTCTCATAGTACCTTCTTGTTTTCTTAATTATCGTTTGTAATGATATGTCTATATGTTTCTTTTTTATTTAATATCTGTTTTCCCATGAGGCCACAAATTCCAAGAGAACAGCCTATTTTGTTTTCCACTGGACACTTAATCCAGTATCTGGTACATAGTAGATAATAAATGTTTGTTGAATAAATGTAGGTCCAGAAGGCACAGGAAGTGGGAGTGCAGGAGGAAAAGAAATATGCTGGGCCAAGGATACTGCTGACGTAGAAGGAAGCCACTGGCGGGGTCATCTCCCTATGCCGTGGGAATATCTATACTGTTGAAGTTTGGATTTTTTTTCTTATTTTTATTTTTTATTTCTATTCAGGCTTTCTTTATTATAAAAGATACTTATTTCAAAAAGATCGTATAGCAATATAGGTGGGGAAAAGATTTGTAATGATTGATGAGGCTGTGTAACTCAGATATTACTGGTGAAGATATACATGGGTGCAAACATTTTGGAAAATTATTTAGCAGTATCTGCAAACCTAGTAATTCCATTCCTCAGTATTTACTCAGGAGAAGTGAATGCACATGTTCACCAAAAGACATGGACAAGAAAGTTCATTGCAGCTTTATTCACAAGTGACAAAACCAGAAACAAACCAAATGCCAATCAATAGAAGAATGGATAAATTGTGGCATAATTATGCAGTGGAGTATATATAGTGATTAAAAAAAAAAGAACAGTACTCTCTGTTAGATACAACAGATTCAAAAACATATGTTGAATGACAGAAGCCAGACACAAAGGAGAATATACTGTTTGATTTCATTTCTATGAAGTTCAAGAACCAGCAAAACTAATCTATAGTGATAAAAGCAGGAGAGAGTGGTAACTGGGAGTTTATCAACCTTAAGGAGCACGGGGAAGGCTTCCAAGGGTGACAGAAATGCTTTATATCTTCTGTGGGTGTTGGTTATACATAATCGTAAGTCCTCAATGTCATCGATAGATTCTTGGAAACTGTGACTCTGACTTCTTGTCCTTAATATATGAAACAACGTACAATTTTACCAGAGGTTAATTGATATAAACAAGGGTTAAGTTCCTATGGTGTATATCTGGTCATAAAAACACTATGAAGCTATGGAAAGCCACTGCAGCATGAGTTCGATGCCCAGCCAGGGAGCTGACCCAGACCTCTCCTGGTCCCCTCAGCAGTGTATTTCAGTAGGTCCACCTGTTCTGCTCCCCTCTGTTTCTGGTGAATCCTCTCACCCCCGCCCCACTTCTGGCCTACACCTCAGCTCTTGTATGCATAAATAAATCTTTAAAAAATGCATTACCATTATAAAGACCCAGAACACTTCTAATATTTAATAATCATTTCTGTGCATTCAGTATCCAACCCACTTATTTTAGTTCAGGATCTCTGGTGGTCAGAACCTATCTCCGCAGGAACCAACCCTGGAAAGAATGCCTATTCCATCAAAGGGCACACACACACACACCCTCACCCAGACTGGGACAACTTAGACATGCCAATGAACTCAACAAGCACATCTTTGGAATGTGGGAGGAAACTGGAGTATCCGGAGGAAACCCACACAGACGTAGGAACAACTTGTCAGCTCCAGCTGGGACTCAATTATTTTTTTCTCATCACATTATAATGAAACAATGTTGAATGAAATGACATTCAAGGACCTGTTGTGTATATATGTTTGTAAGACTCCATCAAGTTGTACACTCAAGATTTACGGACTTTATTGCGTGTGAGTTTTACCCTGATGAAAAATTAAACAGCAGAGTAATATATACTCACTGCCAAAAAGTCAAGCAATGCAGAACTATATACAATATATATTTATTATACATTGTTGGTTTTTATGGTTTTTTGCATAGAAGAATGTAGGCTAGAGGTACGGGGGCTGAGAGGATTCACCAGAGACGGAATGGGGAGCAGAACAGGCAGATCCACTGAAATACACTGCTGAGGGGAGCAGCAGGGGAGACAGGAGAGATCTGCTGCGCCATATGTGGGTCAGCTCCCTGGCCAGGGATCAAACTCAGGCCCTAAGTAGAAGTGAGAGCACTGAGACTTAACTCCTAGGCCACCAGGGAGGCCCTATATACAATATCAATTAAAGTTTTCCCAATGAAAAATACAATTAACATTTCAATGTATATCTCCCTGAACTCCTTTGATCAAATCCATTACTTTCTTCAAACTATCCAAAGCATTTGCTCTATCTGTATGTAGCACAAAACCAACAGTCTAAGAATTTTTGCTTTCAGGTGACAAGTTCAATGGCCATACTGCATCCCTTCTTCATATAAAGAGCATTAGGAAACAGGAAGATGAGTATGTCACAATCTCTGCTTTTGAGGAATTTGCAGTCTGAGAAGCCAGACCACAGGCACTACAGAACAAAGCCGTGACTTACAGTACTCAACATGTATTAGAGCTTCACAGGCTATTAATGTAGGCTCAAGCTATTGTACAGATAATGACACCTTACAATTGTGTAGAGTTTACAGTTTATGAAGTTTCTTCACATATTCATGATTAAACCTAGTAGCCCTGTGAAGTAGTGATTATAGACATTGT